>JAECUM010011277.1:0-58287 GCA_016617855.1 Megalonaias nervosa | reverse complement strand
TTTTTTTTTTTTTTTTTTTTTTTTTTTTTTTTACTGTGTCAGTTTTGGGTGAAGTTCTAGAAAGTATTACAAAACTATTTATTGTAGTGGCAGTTTATTAAATATTTGTATCAATTAGCAATTGCTGTTATGTAATCCAGGTACTTGTCCTACAATGTAAGACGTTTCACGTTATTCATGTTTTGGTGCTGTCGTACTGCCCAAATGACGGTCTTGTGTAGCGAGTTCCGATGTTGACTGACATCGGAACGAGCGTCCACATTTTCAAGAATATCTCACACACTTGGCAGCACATATTGAAGCTTTTCCACAGATTAAAGTCATGTTGATTTCGGCGGACATTACTTACTCTGATGTCAGTTTTTGAATAAATTCAAATTTGCACACATACAAATGGACGTGTTTTCAAGTAACATTGAGCTACATTTCAGTTAGTTGGAATGTATTAGAAGCCATGAATGCTGAAATTGGTTAAAAGGATGACAAATATGAACAAAACAAAACGAAGCTATCCAAACACTTTCTTCAATATTAGGATATTTTTTTATTTATTTTGTTAAAGAAACATTCTTCGAACTAATCCAGTTTTGGCATTCCTGCCTGGCTTCCAGCGCATTCCAACCAGCTGAACAGAACATGAAAACGTGTTCATTTGCTACTGTTAGATTTTGTTTCCATGAAGATAAGACAGTGAAGTAAGTATAATCAATTGGATTTAAATTTGTGGAAGAATGTTGATACGGGCTGCCAAGTGTGTGAGATATTCCAGAAAATGTTACCTCTTGTATAACTTCTATTTCAATATTTCCTTATGTAAATGACACCATATTTGGAATGCTGCAACATTCCATTACAACCAGTAGTATTCTGGATCTTGGGTAAAGTCGTTCCTTGTCAGGGCGGACAGGTTTATGTACTGCTGACAGGTTATCTTGGGTAAAGTCGTTCCTGGTCAGGGCGGACAGGTTTATGTACTGCTGACAGCTTATCTTGGGCAGTAATGTGTTTTTAAAACAGATTGATTTTTTAAAATAGCAACTTTCCCATCCAATGGTTAGTCTTTTATTCTGGTTTACAGGTAAATGTTGTTGTGATAATACAGGTTTGTAGATTGCATGTTTTGCTTTCTCTGTCTCTCTCAGATGAATTAAATAATTGATATATTGTATTTTCATTTGATGTTTGGCTGATAATAAAATTGTGAGTTTTTATATTTGATTTTCATGATACTGAAGCTGCATGCCTCCAAGTTTTGCATTCATATACTTTTTTTTTTCTGTTTCTTCTTTCCATCCATCAATTCTTCCTGCTGTCTAATTTGACATTTTTTGACTGGATTGCAAAGTAATTATGTCATGTAGATTGATGATTTCTGACTCTCTAGCATCAAAGCTCGGGTTAGAGTTTGTATTTACGTTATTTTCTCTGTTGCTGTTGATTTGAAGTCACATAACATAGTAGGTCATTATGTCGGGAGAAGTACTGTAACCGTCAGTGAAATCTAAGTTGCTGTGATCAGTTTTTGACAATCTGGGGGTTATGTTTTTTGGTAAGGTTATAAAGAAGTTCTTGCCTGTGGATGGAATTGATGATCCATCAATACTCTGGTTGGTGTTTGCTTATTTTCTCAGCCACTCTTGCCTTTGTAATCACATATTTTGGTATGGAACTATATTTTGAGAACCAGCACTACAGCAATCAGTGTTTATGCAGGAACAATAATGTTCTATTAACTTTCCAGTTAGATTTTTTTGGATTAAATTTGTATAGGTTTTTGTAATTGATTTGCATTGCAGTTTATTGATGCAAGAGGGATTAAACTTTCTGAGTTTTTATTAAAAAAGTCAGTCCACATAACTGAATTTATAGTTGAAAGACAATCAGGATCCAGAATTTCTACATGGTGGACCAAACACTATTGAATTTAGTTATTATATGTTTGTTCTTCTTTGAAAATAATAAAGAGTGGTGGAGAACAATTTTTTGGTTAAAGTTTGAAACCTACCTTCAGACTACAACAGCCAGAGAAAACCTGTTTCTTTTTGTTTTGAATTGTAAATGCAGGATGCTGATGCTGCATTTTTTTTTTTACATGAAGATATCTACTTTTCACACCCACGCTTGCACTTAGTGCTAGAAAAGGACCTCTCCTATCTGAATATTAGAGTAATGTAGAAAATGTGTATCAATTGAATGTTAGCACATTTGCAAATGTAATTCAATCTTGGTCTGTTTGAACATGAAAATTTGAAGCCGTCACATCTATGGTATTCTTTTGTAAAATTTGAAGTCGTCACATCAATGGTATTCTTTTGTAAAATTTGAAGCCGTCACATCTATGGTATTCTTTTGTAAAATTTGGATGACATTGCAACTCTCACCAGACAGAAATTGTTCAAACTTTTTTAAATAATTTTATTTGAATTGAGGACTCATACAAGATCCTCTCTTTAGTAACTGAAATACTCATATGAGTTCCTATGTTTATCGTGCAACTTGCATAGCTCATGTACACGCTCTAAATCACTTTTGAAGCTATTAGTGTCATTTTGGAGAATTTGGTTAGACACACCTTTAAATGGAGTTTATTCACTTTATTTCACACCGTGTCCATCAAAATTCCATTGAAGATTATTGTATAAATTCCTAAAAAAATGCTTAATGGCAAATTCAATGATAATGTACTTCGACATTTTTAGGTACAGTCAAGCAAGTGGGGGTGGTTCCATTTAAACCAGTTTTGTCGCGCTATCACATAAGGGGGAATGTGTCTGTGGTTGTACTACAAACATAAACAGAGACATGACAATGTCGTCATTTATAAGCAAAGCCTAGGACAACACCGGCAGGAAAAAAACCAGGCATAAATTGGAGGCAATTATGTAACTTTTTATACATCTTCTGTATGACATATCATGTCTTTTATTTCAGTTCATACATAATACTTATTTTTCCCATACAAATATGTGCCTTCATACATGTAAAAGACAGTAAAAACATGGCTGTTAATTCCAATTTACTTTAGTTAAATTTTACATCCAGCCAAATTATCATTTTGAAGAAATGTTGTATGTAAAAGTCAAGAATAAAACTTATTGTATATTACTCCTGTATCCCATTCATAGTTGAAAATCCATACAGGAGATGAATGAAACTGCTCATGACTTCTTGTTCACGTGATCTTACCTTGATTCCCCCTGCACTGGTAATAGCTCATTCCAATATCAATTTTCTTGACCCAGAATAATGCCAAACTTCCATTGTAAAAGTCCATAGTGATCGATAATTTTCATCTGGAAATTTTATTATGACAACTAATGTGCAGTTCACTAAAAATCACGATTAAATACAGGGGTCAAGCTAGACTTAAATTTTAGGGAGAAGTGACTTCTCCTTTTGGTCAGAACAGGGAGAAGTGGGAGCTAAACAGAGAGAAGTGAGACCAAAGCAAGAAACAATATATATATATATATATATATATATATATATATATAGATAGATTGATAGCTAGATAGCTGCATTATCTTATTTTAATGAAGTGCTCTATTTCTCAGTATGCTTTTAACAGTTTTAAGCAATGCCTTATTTTCAAGTTGAAAAATATGTGTTATAAGTTTATTATCAACACATTTTGTACGTGTATAAAAATTATTATAATCATACCCATTCTATTCATACTTGTAGTATATGTGTGTTTGGATTGAGGTAAATGCATTGTGTTTTGGCCATATGACTCAAAAAGCACAACAGAAGCTATACATTGTAATTAATTTTAACTGATAGCAGTAACAAGATTAGAGTCTTGTTACTGCAAGTTGGTAAAAATGCTTGATAAACTACCACTTAATTATTTTATTTTCTACAAGTTTTGTGTAAAATTGCAGTCAAAAAGATTTCTAGCATTCTTTGAAACAACCCCTAATACATGTACATAGGAATAAATGCACAAGTAACTTCAAACCATACTTGTCGTCCTGATTTCATTGTTCCTGATAAAACATTACTGTAACTATTCATAAACAACACACTGAAGCACTAAAGTCGATATATAACTAAACTGGACCCTTTTTTCCCCCAACCGAAAATCCAAGAATTCGTATTGCACAGTGCGAGTGTATCTATTTTTAGAAAGAGGGCTTTTCTTAATATAACTACTCACTTTCTTCGTTACAAAAATATTTATTAATAGGACTGCATATTTATGGTTGTATTATTTGCCTACCTACTGGTAATAATGATATGCATTGGTTAAATAGTATTTGCTTCATTACTGTATATATTTTTCGTATTTTCACGAAAATTAATTATGGTAAGTCAGAAAACAACCTTGACCTTGCAGCATTGTTTCAAATTCCACAACAGAGATTGTCACACGTTTCTGACCTACATTATTAAATATTTAGGCAAAATCTCCTATCACATAATATTTAAACTTTGTTTTCATTATATTATATATTTTCCTGAACCTATTTGCCCAATTATTTACAAATACAGACAGTTTAATGAAGTGGTATATATCATATATGCAGCGATGTCCGCCATTGCAAGTTCATTTACGGTTTCAGACTGATTTTATACAGAAAATACGCAAATACAGCCGTTAAAATCTCCATTTATTAAAAAAAAGAAGAAAAAAATTAGAAAATGCTCTTCACCTATCATATTTTTTAAAAGCAAATTACTATTTGCATATTGATGTTTAAATTTCGAAACAGAATTTGGTATAATTTCATCATAGCACAGTGTGCCCAACTTCATGAAATCAAGCAGTGATATCTTGCTCCGGAAAGGGTTAATGGTCAGTTAGCTATTAAAACTTGCATGTGAATGTGCAAGAATTTCTTTGTCGCCGTAAGCTGATTGGTATCAACACCACGTAAATACATTTGGCCTTGGGTTACAACAGTGCCAGAACTTACTGGCTACAGTGAGGGGGCATCTCAAAAGTCATAATCTACAGCCATTTCATGTCCAAAAAATCAGAGGGCTAAGTCGTTTTCGCTTTCCTAACAGAAGAAGGCGAAGTTTACGTTTCTCAGGCGACTTTTTCGCCCACTTTGCCTGGTAGCGTGACCCCTGAACTATATTATGATTAAATTTTAAATCTACAATTAGTTTTTAAATTTATATCAGGAAATGCGCTTACATGAAACATGTGACTTTTATTATAGTAATTGAAATATAAGTCTCATTTGATCCATTATCATAATCTATACACATTAAATTAATTTGTTTTATATTTAAGGTAATGCACATTTTAATATAGAAAAACACATTAAATTGATCAACCACTTAATATGTTTTATATTTTTGGCAATACACATCTTAATATAGAAAAACACAAAATTAAATTGATCAACCACTTTAATGTGTTTTATATTTCAGGCAAGATACATCAATTCAGTTCAGAAGGTATATCGAGCATATGTCAGTATTTTGAAGGCCTTTTAAGAATAAATAATCAAAATTGATCTGGTTGATGTAAACAAAGACTCGGTCACCTTGATGAAATATATTGGTCCATTCAGTCCAAGAGTTCCTTCATCTGATTGAAAGACTTTGACAAATATCTTTATAAGCAATGGTAGTCAGAACCTGGAGAAGACAAACCCTAGTTTGAACCCTTTGATAGGTGGCACAAACACTCTCAGTGGTATTAAGCTTTCACAGCAGAAATTGATTTCTGGTGATGAAGACAAATAATAAAAGCTCAGAAAATCTTGGAATTGTGGTCACATCTAATATGGCTGACAGAAGTAGGGTTGGTATACATGTTAATGGAAAGAAAACATTGACAAATTTGTGCACTAGTAAAATGTGCACAGATGTCAATGCTTCTGATCTGTTGAAGGCAAATTTGGGTACAGCTGGCATCAACAAGGCAGTCAAACAATGTACCAACTTGAGTGGTGGTTTAGTTGATGGCAACCTTGCCAGCAAGTTGCTGCATAGTCTTATCGCTGGTGAAAGTAGTCACCTTTCTAGCAACACTGTTGGTATGAGTGGTATTAAAGTGGCAGCCACTCCACATCAGGATCATATCACCAGCAAGAGTGGTATTAAATCGAGATTTGCCAGTAGTTTGACCAGCAGTTGTTACAGTACAGCAAGTGGTTTGAAGGATGTTCATCAAAACCTGATGAGTGGATTAGGTGGTGCACACCTTGGCATCAAGAAAGGTGATTCAGACTTGCCTGCTGTTAGCATGCATCCCAGAAAGGGTCTTGTCCCTCTTAGCACCAAAATGAATATTGCCGCAGATGGATGTGTGCTTGATGCTACAGGATTAGATGCAGGTGGCAAACTCAATCAGGACAAGGTCAAGGTTAATCCAGAGAGCTTGAACAAGGGTAACACAAGGTAGGTAATTGTTGAACAAGGGTAACATGGGGTAGGTAATTGTTTAACAAGGGTAACATAGGGTAGGTAATTGTTGAACAAGGGTAACACAGGATAGGTAATTACTGAACAAGGGTAACATGGGGTAGGTAATCGTTGAACAAGGGTTACACAGTGTGGGTAATTGTTGAACAAGGGTAACACAGAATAAGTTACTGTTGAACAAGGGTAATGCAGAATAAGTTACTGTTGAACAAGGGTAACACAGGGTAAGTAAATGAAATATTAGAAGTTCTTTACTATACAGTAGAACCTGTCTTGAAAGACCACCCTTTCTGCCATAAAATTATGGTCTCTCAAGACAGGTGGTATCATAACAGGTCAGAATGCTATATAATCATTAAATTTGGGCATTGAGAATATGGTCTCTCAAGACAGGTGGTCTCACATAGCAGTGGTCTTTCAAGACAGGTTTCACTATAATAATAAATAAGCATCGTACAGGTTATAATTATTTGCAAACAAGCAATGTGACCACTACTATTTTCCCATGTCATAATTTGAATTACCAGTATTAAACAACACTATTTTGAATATCATCTCTTTCACTGAAGCACATGGATATAGTTATACAGTCCATATGTATTAAACTCCTATATTGCTAGAGTTAGATGCATGAAACAAAGTGTCAGTAAAAGTCGTATGAGTGTAGATTGTCAGGAATTGTTAAGTTACTTTGGCAGGGGTATGCGGTGATTTTACATAATTTCAGATAATTCCAGAGTTGAATGCCTCTTATGTCTGAGAACTTGCTTGAGTGATGAATGGCCCAATTGTCAATACATATATCAGACTGGGACCTCTGGGTCATGCCCGAGGGTTGCTTCATGTCCTCAAGGGACTAAACCCTTGTATTATATAGCATATAAACTGGTTAGATCCTCATCCAATAACCAAGGTTGTATTTACAGGGCATGAAAAGACAAATGAATACATGAAACAGACATTAAACCAGGGTCTGTTCCTACCTAAGGGGAATTGCATTTGGGTTATAAATTGGAAACTATTGAGATCCCTACCCTATAATTGTATGTGTATGATCACTGGAAAGGAAAAACAGATTTATAATACAACTAATATTGGCGCAGGAGTCCATTCTTAACCCCCAAGGGACTAAGCCCCTGTTTTTACTTGGAAACTATTGAGATCTCCATCATATTACCATTTGTATACTTATAGAGCATGAAAACAAGTGTAAACACCCATCTGATATTTGCCCTTTGAAAAGTTCTCAACTAGTAGACTCAAATGTTGGCATTGAGGGGTGGAGGTCAAAACAGTGAAGTACAGGGATACATGTGTAGGACTACCTACTTTTTTTTATTTATGTGAAATGACATTATAATGAATTAAAATGAATTTGGAAGTTCAAGTATAATTATATTGAGGGACCATTATACAATAGCAACCATAGTGAGGTACCATTTGCATAGTGAGGGATGATTAATGTGAAGGACCATTATATAGTGAGAGACCATGATAGTGAAAGACCATTATATAGTGAGGGACCATTACATGGTGAGGGATGATTATAGTAAAGGACCATTATATAGTGAGGGACCATTACATAGTGAGGGATCATTATACAGTAGCAACCATAGTGGGTGGCCATTGCATAGTGAGGGACAATTATAGTGAAAGACCATTATATAATGAGGGACCATTACATGGTGAGGGACCACTGTATAGTGCATTGACCATTATAGTGAGTCTTTACATACATGACGGAACTTTGATGTGTATAGCAATGGAATTATTGGCTTTTAAGTCCTTGTATTATTCACATGTTTTGATTAAAATGTCTGTTTCAACAGATTCCTGAACTCCAGGAATTAAAGAAGCTTTTCGTATAGCTTTGTAATTTTGGTTTACCTCATGATTGACAGGTATGAATATTCATTGTCAAAGCTAGATGTTTTCTGTGCCTTACCTTTCTGTGCCTTACCTTTCAATACTATTTCAGGACTCCCTTGCCTGCAATTTTTGCAAACTGTCAATTTGCATTGGACTTGTCAATGAATATGCCATTCTTGGAGAAAACTAACTTGAGGAAAGCAATCACCAGCCATGGTGGGATAGTGTCTTTCATTGTTACAAAGAAGGTAATAGATATTTAATTTTTCTTTCCAGTTTTACTAGTGGCCAGACATACATGCTGTTATTTTTATGGTAATTGTTATATCTCCCGAACAGAGGAAGTTTGTCAGATGTGGTATCTTGGTTGGTAGAGCAACAGACATCATAATCCAGAGGTATCACTCAGATACTAGACATCACTTGAATATCAGGCTTCACTTGAATACTAGGCATCACTTGAATAGTAGGCATCACTTGAATAATAGTAGGCATCACTTGAATAATAGGCATCACTTGAATACTAGACATCACTTGAATACTAGGCATCACTTGAATACTAGGCATCACTTGAATAATAGTAGGCATCACTTGAATAATAGGCATCACTTGAATACTAGGCATCACTTGAATAGTAGGCATCACTTGAATACTAGGCATCACTTGAATACTACGCATCACTTGAATAATAGTAGGCATCACTTGAATAATATTAGGCATCACTTGAACACTAGACATCGCTTGAATACTAGACATTGCTTGAATACTAGACATCACTTGTATACTAGGCTTCACTTGAGTACTAGACATCACTTGAATAATATTAGGCATCACTTGAATACTAGACATCACTTGAATACTAGGCATCACTTGTATACTAGACATACCTGAATACTAGGCATCACCTGAATAATAAGTGTCACTCTAATACTCTGGTACTAGGCATCACTCAAACACTAGACGTCTGTTGAATACTTGATATCACTCAAATACCAGACATCTCTTGAATACTAGATATCACTCAAATACTAGACATCTCTTGAATACTAGATATCACTCAAATACTAGACATCTCTTGAATACTAGATATCACTGAAATTCACTCAAATTATAGGCAACACTCAAATACTAGACATAATTTTTGTATACTGTGTATTAGTTGAATACTTGGCAACACTTAAATTCTAAGCATTACTAAAATATTAGACATCATTGTTATTCTAAGCATCACTTGAATACTAGTTGAATACTAGACATTACTTGAAATTATTCCTGGCATAGCAGATTCTTTCTTCTGTATCCTTGGAAAATTCAAAACAATGAATTCCTTGATCCAAATTTTGCAGTATTTCTTAGATATTTGAAATATTTTTGGCCTATGTTTGACTATCTCATGCTTATTGGCAGTCTAATGTAATTTCATTAACAGTGATGAAACAAAGATCTTAAGGGAACTTAAATTTCCTTTCTAAGGAAAAGGATTTTAACAGAAGGTTAAAGACATGAGGGCTTCAGAATTAATCTCTCTTCATTATTCGATCTTTTGAGACATGCCATATTAAGTTGTGCACAAAATGTTATCAGCATACATCTAGAGCTGCAATTCCTTAATTCCTGTAGATAATCAGGGTTTTTTTTATGTTTTTTCCATTTATAATTTCAAGTGAATAATAATATTAGTGACATTGACCAGACAGAAATATGCGATCTTAGATCTGGGTCTCAGCTGTTCATATCATGTGAAAGCAATTTTAGTAAACTGCCTTTACATGACGTGACTGTAGGCACACATCAGATAACTTGACAGATGAAAATTTAATTTTTTCCTTCTTACAGTCAACTCATGTTATATGCGGTGACCCAGAGAAGGCAGATATGTCATACAAATGTAAGATGGCTACCAAGTACAGTATTCCAATCATCTGTCTTGACTATGTCAGAGACTGTGTTGATAAAGGGAGACTACTTAACACTGATGGCTATTTGCTTTTGGGCAAGACAAAGGCAGAGGAACTTAAATTGGGGAAGATTTCTGGTAAGTTAGTGTGAGTCATAAAATTTAGAATTTCATAAATATTGCAAGAAAACTAAATTCTTGGATGCTCAGAAAGAGTTCAATAGAATAGGGTGTGCTGCACAATCAGCAGTACCAAAGAGTTGAATAGATTAGAGTGTACCACATAATCTGCAGTGTCAAGAAGTTGACTAGGACAGAGTGGACCACACAGCTTACAGTACAAAAGGGTAGAGTGTACCACACAATCTACAGTACAAGTAAGTTGACTAGAATACAGTGTACCACACAATCTACAGGACAAGTGAGTTGACTGGAATAGGGTATACCATACAATCTACAGTACAAGTTAGTACTAATATTAGTACCCCTACTCCTACCTCGTGGATGGGGTACTAACATGAGCCTATGTGTGTCAATGGAGCAAGACGGGCGCTTTTTTAGCCTAATATAAACAATTTTGAACGTGTTCCTTGCATATAATGAAATAAATTGAGTAGTCCTCTTATTTAATACTGGAATTATTGCAAATCATTGTAGAAATAGTTGCAAATTCTCGTTTACCTTTCTTATCCGATATTTTCGTTTAGATTGTCCACCATATTAGTTCAAATAATGACTACTTCCGTTCTCAGCCTTGTTTGTTTATGTGCCATATAAGGACATTGAGGCCTTATTTGGAAACATAAACAGATGGTAGTAAAACTATGGTGCGGTTTGAGTCGGAAATTCTGCGCATTGAATTTCCACCAAGAAGCCATTATTTTGCCACTTGATTGATAGAAAGGATGTATTTGTCCTGCTACCCACTGGATTTGGAAAGTCATTGACTTTGCCTTTACTCAACAAAAACTGGTTTCCGCAATTAATGCAAGTATCCATTCTCCGTCTAATAACACAGCGTAGAATATCCAAATATGGTCTGGCAAACCTTATTTAGAAAAGGGGTCACAGTGAGAGTCTTGTGTTATCTGTCATGGTGGACACGGTGAGTTCTTGTAACCGTGCCAGTTTATTTTATCGTGTAAGGGTTTAATAAATTCATAATAAGCCAAACTTATTTCACAACATGATTATACTTATGTAGTAGATTTCTACACTATTTGTTTTTCTGACTTTAGTGATGTTTTTTTTTGCTCCATTACATGATATGGGATCAGTTCGTAGCCTCAACCACAACAAATCAAGTTGAGGCTACGACATCGTAGCTACAGTACAAGTAAGTTGACTAGAATAGGGTGTACCAGACAATCTACAGTACAAGTGAGTTGACTGGAAAAGGGTGTACCACACAATTTACAGTTGAAGTGAGTTGACTGGAATAAGGTGTACCACACAATCTACAGTACAAGTGAGTTGACTAGAATTGGGTGGACCACACAATCTACAATACAAGTAAGTTGACTGGAATATGGTGTACCACACAATTTACAGTCCAAGTGAGTTGACTAGAGAAGGTGTATAAAAAACCAATGTGATTGTTTGTTTGTTAGTTGTTAACAAAATTATTTCATTACATGCTATTGTAATGTTACATTGTATGTTAGACTTGAATTTGTCCAAAACTGAATTCATTTCTGCTTGACCTGATTGACTGTTTTATTTATTTTTTTATATTTCATTTTATGTCAACAACTAAATTGTAAGTAAACAAGGCTCATTAGATCATTCTAGGAGGTTATTTTCTGTTAGGTCACACTTTATTTTTAGAAAATGCTAATTGTGACCTGAGGTTGAGTAGAGAACTATACAATCTTGTAATTGTGAGGACTTGGTCATTCAAGCTTTAACATCTAGCACTTTCAAGTTTTATTATGTTGTTACCAGTTATGCTGAATTTTATTTTCTTCAAATTATTGAATTTAAGTGATTATTTTCTCTGGAAATACAAAAGTGCTCTGATAAAATTCTTAGATAAAGACATTCACTGGAATTTATAGTATATTCAAACCTGGAATTATATTACTGTGATTCAACAAAAGTCTGTTGACACATCAGCATTCTATAAGCTATAACAGACACGTCATCACTTTCAGTTTTGGATCTCTTTGGGACTTTTACTGAATTTTATTCAGGACTTTAAATTTCTAAGACTCATCTGTAATTCTTGGATTATTTTAGGATTTAATTCGTAGTACTGTAAGTTTTTTCTCATTTTCACTTTGTATTCTAGGGAAATAAATATATTTGTTAAATTTTACAAAGCTTGTTGTCTTCCACTCTTTTCTGTTACTTATTTGAAGAGGAAAGACTCATAACACCAGTAAGTTGACTAGAATAGGGTGTACCACACAATCTACAGTACAAGTGATTTGACTGGAATAGGGTGTACCACACAATCTACTGTACAAGTAAGTTGACAAGAATAGGGTGTACCACACAATCTATAGTACAAGTAAGTTGACTGGAATAGGATGCACCAGACAATGTACAGTAAAAGTGAGATGACTAGAATAGGGTGTACCACACAATTTACATTACAAGTGAGTTGACTAGAATAGGGTCTGCCAGACAATCTACAGTACAAGTAAGTTGACTAGAATAGGGTGTATCACACAGTCTACATTACAAGTGAGTTGACTAGAATAGGGTATACCACACAATCTACAGTACAAGTGAGTTGACTAGAATATGGTGTACCACACAATCTACAGTACAAGTGAGTTGACTAGAATAGGGTATACCACACAATCTACAGTACAAGTGAGTTGACTAGAATATGGTGTACCACACAATCTACAGAACAAGTGAGTTGACTGGATATAGGGTGTACCACACAATCTACAGTACAAGTGAGTTGACTGGATATAGGGTGTACCACACAATCTACAGTACAAGTGAGTTGACTAGAACAGGGTGTACAACACAATCTACAGTACAAGTGAGTTGAGTAGAATAGGGTGTACCAGACAATCTACAGTACAAGTGAGTTGACTAGAACAGGGTGTACCACATGATCTACAGTACAAGTGAGTTGACTAGAATATGGTATACCACACAATATACAGTACAAGTGAGTTGACTAGAATATGGTGTACCACACAATCTACAGTACAAGTGAGTTGACTGGATGTAAGGTATACCACACAATCAACAGTCCAACTGAGTTGACCGGATGTAAGGTATACCACACAATCTACAGTACAAGTGAGTTCACTGGATATCGGGTGTACTACAAAACCTACAGTTAAGTAAGTTGACAAGAGTAGGGTGTACCACAAAATCTAGCCTTGACATTTCAATTAGCAAGGTAGCTTACAAATTTTGGTTAGTTATTAACCCTAATAGTGCGGAAGCCATATATTTATGGATGACGTCACCAGGCTATGTATGCAGTAAGCATATATTTATGGTCAAACGCCACCTAGCTCTGTGTGAGGATACCATATTTTTATGGTACAGGACAGTGATGTCTACGGATGCCCAATCTAGGCCAATCATTAATTGTGTGCTAATAATAGCAGGGAGATAGCATATGTAATTGTCTCAGAGATCATGGCTTTGCATCACTGTAACAGAATATCAGTGAAACAAATATTCAAACAGACTTATTTGCCGGGGAAAGTCTGTTGTCAACAGTGGATGTTGATGTAAACAATATGGTGGCTGTTAAGTAGTTGCAGTCTTGCACCTGTCCTATTGCCCGTTGCCGCTGATTACCGTATATATGAATGGGACAGTCCAAATTAGAACAAAGTTCATTAGGCCTTTGTGTGGAGGTATAAATAGCAATACGCAGAGTTTTCCAAATTTGAGAATTAAGTTTCTGCAGGAATATACCACGTGTTGATACGAAAGTACGCTGACACTATCAAGTGTTGATATATAATAGCTATGACATGGCCATCCGATTCAGTAACAACTTAAAGTTCCACTAAATCGAGCTTAAACTATATAGTAGCCAAGTTTATCAATGAGTCTGTCATGTGCAGAACCTCTCTTATATTGGGGGATACAATGTATCATCAAGAGCGAGAACTGTACTAGCTTGAAAGGGACCAACCATTCATTTTACGGGGGTGTCAGGGTGTTGACTCTGAGGTATTCCTTCGTTGCCTATCAATTTAAAAAAAATAAAAATCACAATACTCCTATCACATTATAAAGTTCTGTTTGCTCTGCTTCTGTCTGTCTGTCTGTCTGTCTGTCTCTCTCAACAATCAAGTTGAAAAAGAAATGGACGAGAGAGAGAGAGAGATTCACTTCTTAAATAACCCACTCCTACGACAGCAGTGTGAAATGTATGTGACTTGGGAATCTAATAATCAAGACCTTCATTTAATATTTGAACTTTCGACCTGGTGGAAATCTATTTTTTCTCATCAGTTTGTTTTGTTTCATTTTAACAGAGCTAGTTTCAGAGGTAGGCTAATGAACATATAAAGCTTGATCTCTTATTTTTTTTTCCTCAAACGTTTGACAACGTAGAAGTTATAATATGTTAAGATTGTTTCTGAGAAATCTGTTTTATTTCAGATATTTTTGGCAAGTTGTAATTAGTAATTATCATTGAAAACCTCACAACTCATGCTCTGTAATTTATAATCAATGAGAAATATTCAGTAATAATGACTTTCAGGCCTCGCAAATGTACAGCTCCGCTCAAAAGAATACCCGATAAACAATGTCACTATCATACATGTGTGCTGGACACAAGAGCACCCCAGTGTTGCAAACTCCATCTCAGTGTTCATACTGTTGTTTATTTCTGCCTCACTTGGTGGTAAGATCAAAGAGCTAACTTGGTAGCACTTTGGCATATTTTGGCTGTTTCATTACCATATATAACCGAAAAATGGTACACTACTCTATTGTGTCGTTGTTGTTGTTGTTGTTGTGGTGCTTAATGCCATTTTTCAGCACACGATAGGCTATACATGGCGGCCAGTATTAATGGTGGAGGAAGAAACTGGGAAATCCACGGAAAGAACCACAGACCCACGAGAAGCTACTGGCAAGCTTTCTCACATATCCACATTCGCCAAATCTTAGATTCGAACCCATGCAGACAGAGGTGAGATGGCAGTGATCCGTAACGGAGAGCGCTTTAGACCACTCGGCCACTCGGGGCCCCCTATTGTGTCGCGAGAAGACCCAAACTGATGGCTGTGATATTATTGATCTGACTGATGATATTGCATTCAAATCATTCAGATACAGACACTAGAATGTTAGAGAATTGAATACGTCTATTTGGTAGGCCACTGACAGTTGTACTCTGTCTAGCTGAATATCAGAAGATGTATTAAAAATATGAATTTAAAAGAGCTTGAGTTGTAAAGAAAGTTATTCTAAAACTATATGTGCTGTCATATATTTAAAGAATGCATTAATTATAAAAGCTATTAAAGAAATAAAAGAAATAATATATCCCATAATATTGATATGCATTCAGTTTGCTTGTTAATAGATAGTAAAGGAAAGTTATGATTTACATAAGATTTAGTAATGAAGCAGGCAGAAATTAAAGTTTATAAAGTAGGAGTCTAAAAATAACCCTAAAAGTCGTTAATTCCATGATCGAAATCCTTACTTTTTCAACAGTATTTTATATTTTGAAAGAAAAATTTATATTTGTTTCATTGACATGATGTGATGAAAAAATACACTGCAGTTGATGACAAACCTGCAGATGGATTTTGTGTCAGTTATTACATTTGTCACATGTTTAGAGATACTTGTATTCATCAAATTTATTCTTGCAACCAACAGTAATTGCTTAAAGAGGTGTTTACATAAAAATCTTAAGACATCTGCCTTTCAACAATTTTCAAATGAAAAAACTAGTTTTCCGTTTCCGTTAGTTTGAGTTCATTGCATAAACAGTATTCTCTTCACCCTAAAACATGACCAATATAATTGTTCTACATTATGACAATTATTATTTTACTTTCATAATTAAAACAGCTTGATAGCATTGAGTTCTTTGAACAATGAATGCTGTATTTAGTTGGATAAAAGATTCTGCCAACAATATTATTTTAAAATGCCTTTTAAACCATTCAAACACTAACATTACTTTTTGGTTGCTATGGCAACCAAAGTAAATCTATAATTATTTATCATTTTCAGTATGATTAGTATTGGTTCCTTGTCAATGAACTATAAGTGAATAGAACTATATTTTATATGGAGAAAATTTGTGAATAATAACTACATAAATATTGAATCATCTAAATATTATAACATACTGAAATGTAGAGACATGTTTGAAAGTAAAGTTTTAATTATCTAGCCATAGGCCTATAAGTAATGAACTGAGGATATGTGATATGCTGAAAAAAGTTAACTGTCCATGAATACATTCAGAATAACTATATTTGGTGGAAAAGTATACACAATATTTGAATTTTTTTTGGTCAAAAATTACTTTTCCACCCTTTTTCTCTATTTGATTGCTATGGTAACCATGAACAGACATCAATTTCACTGACATTTTTAGTGTTAGCAGTCGGCATGCATATATGCATTTATTCTGTACACTGAAATCTGTATATAAATAATAGTCATGAAGCTGTTACAAGGATTTGTCCCAAAAGTCTGCATTGTTCTGAAACAATTGAGCGTGCACAGATGGAGTAGTTAGAAACAAATCAGCACTGGTTTCAAGGTCAAGCAAAACAGCACAGCACTACCAGGGTTAAAGGTAGTTTTGAATGTTACTTTTCAGCCTCAAGACAACAGAAACAGGAGATGAAACAGAAAGTCAAGCCTCTATTTAACGTGAAAAATGTGAAAATATGGACATTTGGAGAAAAAGACTGTCCAGTCTTTGACGAGGAAAATTACCAGATAGCAAAATATGCCATGTTTAAGGTAAATTCAAAATATGCCGTGTTTAAGGTAAATTCAGAATATTTTTAAAGTGTAATCCTGTCATCTAGAACAGTATATATATATATATATATATATATATATATATATATATATATATATATATATATATATATAGTATTGATATGTATTGTGACAGTTCATGAATAGTATTGATATGTGTTGTGACAGTATATGTAAATTAGTAATGATATGTATTGTGACAAATCTGTATTGATATGTATTGTGACAGCTCATGAAAAGTATTGATATGTGTTGTGACAGTATATGTAAATTAGTAATGATATGTGTTTGACAACTTATAAACAATATTTGATATGTGTTGTGACAGTATATGTAAATAGTAATGATAAGTATTGTGACAACTCATAAATAGTATTGATATGTGTTGTGACAGTATATGTAAATAGTAATGATAAGTATTGTGACAACTCATAAATAGTATTAAGATGTGTTGTGACATTATATGTCAATATGTAATGATATGTTTTGTGACAACTCATGAATAGTATTGATATGTGTTGTGACACTATATTTAAATAGTTTTTATATATGTTGTGATAATATGTGTATGTTATCAAGTCTAGTCTTTGATGAAGAAAATTACTAGATAGCAAAATATGCCTTGTTTAAGGTAAATTCAAAATATGCCGTGTTTAAGGTAAATTCAGAATATTTTTAAAGTGTAATCCTGTCATCTCGAACAAAACTAAATATTATAGATGACACAATTGATAAATAGCATATGTGTTGTGACCATGTGTATATATATATATATATATATATATATATATATATATATATATATATATATATATATATATATATATAGTATTGATATGTATTGTGACAATTCATGAATAGTATTGATATGTGTTGTGACAGTATATGTAAATTAGTAATGATATGTATTGTGACAAATCTGTATTGATATGTGTTGTGACAACTCAGGGATAGTATTGATATGTGTTGTGACAGTATATGTAACTTAGTAATGATATGTGTTTGATAGCTTATCAACAATATTTGATACGTGTTGTGAAAGTATATGTAACACATGTAAATAGTAATGATAAGAATTATGACAACTCATAAATAGTATTAAGATGTGTTGTGACATTATATGTCAATTAGTAATGATATGTTTTGTGACAACTCATGAATAGTATTGATATGTGTTGTAACACTATATTTAAATAGTTTTTATATATGTTGTGATAATATGTGTATTTTATCAAGTATCACAAGACTGAGATAATAAAATCAAGAATACATGTAAGAATATGTAAATAAAAAATGCCATACAGATTAATTCATACATTAAATTATGTTTAAAGAAAATAAATACATGTTTATTTTATGTTATCCAGGTCTCTAAAAATAAATATTCCATAGGACATGTAGAAAAATAATTAACTATGAAATGTGCCATGTTATCAGTGGTCAGCGTGCAATGCTTCATTTGCATGTGTTGATGAGTAATGGCACATTTATTGTCAGTTTACCTGTGCTTAAGTACCCATTCATTTGCATGTGTTGATGAGTAATGGCACATTTATTGTCAGTTTACCTGTGCTTAAGTACCCATTCATTTGCATGTGTTGATGAGTAATGGCACATTTATTGTCAGTTTACCTGTGCTTAAGTACCCATTCATTTGCATGTGTTGATGAGTAATGGCACATTTATTGTCAGTTTACCTGTGCTTAAGTACCCATTCATTTGCATGTGTTGATGAGTAATGGCACATTTATTGTCAGTTTACCTGTGCTTAAGTACCCATTCATTTGCATGTGTTGATGAGTAATGGCACATTTATTGTCAGTTTACCTGTGCTTAAGTACCCATTCATTTGCATGTGTTGATGAGTAATGGCACATTTATTGTCAGTTTACCTGTGCTTAAGTACCCATTCTTTTGCTGCCTATTATTATAGGTTTATTCTGTGAAACATTTGTTTCTCATTAAGTCAAGGTTGTCCATATTTAGCATGGTCAGTTCATGTACTGTGTGTGTGTGTGTGGGAGATGTATTGCCTGCAGTGCCTGGTTATGTTACTTCAGTATAGATACCTGATTGATGCATGTTACAATATAGAACTGACATGATACATATCGTGATGTGTATCACCTTATGCATTTACAGGGGTCATGCTACCAGGCGAAGTGGGCGAAAAGTCACCTGTAAAATATAAACTTTGCCTTTTTCTGTTAGGAAAGCGAAAACGACATAGCCCTCTGATTTTTCAGACGTAAAATGGCTGTAGCTTATGACTTTTGAGATGTTCCCTCACTGTAGCCAGGCAGTTCTAGCACTGCTATAACCCAAGGCGAATGTATTTACGTGATGTTGATACCAATCAGCTTAAGGCGACAAAGAAACTCTTGCACATTCACATGCATGTTTTAATAGCTAACTGACCATTAACCCTTTCCGGAGCAAGATATCACTGCTTGATTTCAGTTGGGCCTACTGTACTATGATGAAAATATACCAAATTCTGTTTCAAAATTTAAACATCAATATGCAAATAGTAATTTGCTTTTAATAAATATGATCGGTGAAGAGCGTTTTCTAATTTATTTTTTTTAAACATGGAGATTTTAACGGCCGTATTTGCATATTTTCTTTATAAAATCTGTTTGAAACCGTAAATGAACTTGTAATGACAGACATCGCTGTGTATATGATATACACTTCATTAAACTGTCTGTATTCGTAAATAATTGGGCAGATAGATTCAGGAAAATATATAATATAATGAAAACAAAGTTTAAATATTATGTGATAGGAGATTTAGCCCAAATATTTAATAATGTAGGTCAGAAATGTGTGACAATATATGTTGTGGAATTCAAAAAAATGCTGCAAGGTCAAGGTTGTTTTCTGACATACCGTAATTAGGGTAACATGGTCATATTCCGACCAGTAGGGTAATTCCGACCACTGATGTACCTCCCGCTGTTTACAACAAAGATACGCAAATTACTTGCCGCGTTCTTTGTTTTTATATGTGCACATGCATATGCAAATTAGTAAAGGTGTTTCCAGGAGGGCATCGTGTGACAAAATGGCGTAATAGCCTCAGTATTCTCGCTTCCGCGTGAATGAAGCGGCATTCATACATTTTGTTTGTTTTTTATTAGGACCCTAGTCAGGCATCAGTCATCCAAGATTTGTATAGCTTTCAATAACATAATTATGCTATCATAGCTTTAAAATAATACTTTGTCTCTCTAAAAAAGTAAAAATTGCACCAGTTTTATGACAAATAACAAAAGTATGCAATGTTCTGCATATTGGTCGGATTTACCCCAAGTTATTTTTCATAAGAGGGCAATTCGGACCAAGAACACAAGTCTAAAGAAAATGTAGAATTATGATTAGTTTGTATTGAACTTTGAAGAAAATAAACCCAGTAAAAAATACATAATTAAAAACAAATAAATAAAAATTAAAGGTTTAAATCTAAATAAAAATAAAATGTCAATTCTCTCCACAATTATCTCTATAACAACATCCACAATTATCTATGTGGCAATATCGCTTTCTATCTGCTATCTCTGTATCTGAAAAAAACCCCAAACAATTAAAAGCTTTTAAATATGTCAAATTAAACAAAATCTTTGTATTTTACAGATGAACTTGTATATGTATGGTCCATATATAGTGGTCGGAATTACACATATCAGAGGTCGGAATAAGCCACAACATGGTCGGATTTACCCCTGCGTATATAGTCATAATAAAATAATTTTTTCAGTCAGAAGAACTCAGATTATATGCTTTTTGAATAATGAAACTTGAGAGCAAACATCATAGACCCATCATGCTCTAACAGATCATGGTATACATTACTCTGAGAGCAAACATCATAGACCCATTATGTGCTAACAGGTCATGTTATACATGACACTAAGAGCAAACAGCATTGACCCATTTTGGTCTAATAGATCATGGTATACATTACTCTGAGAGAACCAATCATTTGCTAACAGATCATGTTATACATTACTCTGAGAGCAGACAGCATAGACCCATCATGTGACTACAGATCATGGCATACATTACTCTGAGAGCAATGATGTTGATGTTGTAGGGTTTAACGCCATTTTTCAGCACAAGATGGGCTATACATGGCGGCCAGTATAAATGGTGGAGGAAGAACCTGGGAACCCCCCTGGAAAGAACCATCTACCCATGAGAAGCTACTGGCAAGCTTTCTCACATATCCACTCTGAGAACAAACAGCATAGACCCATTATGCTCTGATAGATCATGGTACACATTACTCTGAGAGCAAACATCATAGACCCATCATGTGCTAACAGATCATGGTATACATTACTCTGAGAGCAAACATCATAGACCCATCATGTGCTAACAGATCATGGTATACATTACTTACAAATTAATGCATAGAACAAACAGCGTAGACCCAACATGCTCTAAAAGATCATTGTTTACATTACTGTCATGAACTTATTATGCATAGAACAAATTGCATAAACCTGTCTATTGCTAACAGATCATGGTATACATTACTGATAAAATTATGCATATTACAAACAGCATATACCCATCTTGTGCTAACAGATCGTGGTATACATTACACATGAAATTATGCATAGAACAAACAGAATTGACTCTCTTCTGCCAACACTTTATATGATAGCAGAGCTGGATCTATGCTGTTTTCATGTGTGTAAAGAGGTTGGGCAGGTTTTTTTGTGCTTACATCATAGAACATATACCTCCAAAATTTACCATCGTGAGTCACTGAGTTTGGTAACCATACACTCGCTGTTAGTAACTGACACGTAATTAAGTATTCAGCAGGTTTTAACTTGCTACTTGTCAAAATCTACATCACCGAGTAATATTGGTATAAATTTCTAATTTAAAAGCTTTTTTGTATTCAATCAAATTTCAACAGATCAGGGTCCTCAGTCAAATGTAACATAGGGTATTCTGTGTATAGTGCAAAACAATACTTTTTAGAGTTCAGGATACATGTACCATTTTGTTTATGCAAAATGGAGTTCATGGAGTGGTGTGGACCAGTTCTGTGCATTACAAACGATAGATAATCATAAATATACCAATGGCAAGGCAAGGATTGGTAAAAAAGAATACAGAGGTAAAATTCTACATTAACACTTGCTACATGTATACTTACCATAGAGGGAGCAAATGATTTGGATCTATTGAACAATTTGTCTATGAGCAGTGAATAAAATTAAGTGTCATATAGGTCATTTGTAAATGGTTCCCAGTTCATGGAGAAGTATAGAGCAGTATGATGTACAAAACTATTGGAAGTTTTGATGCAGGCTGCCGTTTTGTAATTTTTTTTTCTCACATGGACACATTGTAAGATTTTGTTTTGTCTGGATTAATGTATTTTGTGCAGAGGGTGCAAAATGTATTTGTGTGTGTGTGTGTGTGTGTGTGTGCATGTGCGTGTGTGTCTGTGTGTGTGTGTCTGTGTGTGTGTGTGTGCATGTGCGTGTGCATGTGTGTACAGGAACAAATACATTACATATATTTATATTCATCAGTGTCAAGTGGAGAAATCTACTCAAGGTTCAGAAATCATCAGATGGAACAAAAGTCTGTCTAAATATTTCAACTCTACGGTTTTGACTTTGCTCATATAAAATAGAGAATAATGTTGTCTTTTGTCTGTGTTCAAAATTATCATTTTTATTTCTTCAACCAATGCGGCTAATTTCTCAGATTTGGCATTAGATTTTGCTTGCATAAGAATGTTAGCATAATTGTCTGCTAAGATTTGATCAGAAAATTTTATATTCATTGTTAAAATGTTATCTAGTCACTTCAGTAGTGGTAATGATTCTTCTGGTAGATATGAAATCTGATATTTAGACTGTCTTATCAAATTATCTAATTTTTTTGTGTGTTTTTGTAGAAATTGGACAAGTCAACAGAGACTACTACATTCTGTGTCCTTGAACTTCATGTGGTTGACCTCAAGGTAGATGGAACCAGTAAGCACAGATTTAGAGTTTTCTGTCATCATGGAAATCTCCGTAACGTGGAGGTATGTATTGCTTAATATTACACAGAAGACATTTTGTAACATGTATAATAATTTGCATACTACATTTTTGAAACTTCTTATAATAGCGTCATAGATCATTATCCATTGATGTCAGATTAGATCTGTCAGTCAGACCAATACTTGTCAGTCAGTAGTATCAGGAAAGAATTACTGTCTTTATTTACATGTCCGAATAAACTTATGATTTTGTAGTCTCATTGAATCAGACTTCTCATGTGTCTTCATGAGATCTCTGCATTACAAGAGTCTGGTACCCTTCATTGATCTTTCTACCCAATGAAGGACCTTAGGTAAAACATTGTAGTAGCAAACTATAAAGACATTTCTTTGTACATATTTTATAGACATATTTATGAACCTTTTGCAGTCATTGAAACCAAAACAAATTAACTACATACAATTACATTATTCAAAATATCTTTAGAAACAGACACTCAAAACATGAGGTGTGTCTGAATTAATCAATGAAATTGTCTGTGCAAAACATAATGTCATATCATTAGTACTTAGATTACTTCATCTAATAGACAATCAAATAACTTTTAAAATTTGGGAAAGTTTTGTTCATGTGTTACAAGATAAACTTATTTTCTGACCAGACTGTCATTTGGCAGAGAACTCTCATAGCCAGGTGAGGGCCAGGTCGAAGAAGACCAGTGATTTTGTTGAATCCGTTTAACTTAGCTATTTTGTTGATTTCATTAGTTTTATATTATAGAATAAAATTAAACCCTTTCTTGAGATGCCCATGTCAGAAGAGGCTACCTCCAATCAGAGGACACCTGGCCCAACACCATTATATGATAATTTCACCATTTTGTCCCATTTTGAGAAGTCATATCTTTTAAAAATTCCAGCCTTATTGTTGCAGAAAGGGTGGCTTGTGAGAAGGGAACCACTGTATTGATGTGCAGTCATTGATTGCATAGTACTGTCAGTCAAACGTAATGCAATTAACAATAAAATCAGTGATCAGAGTGTCATTAAGTATAATATGGGGATGGAAATTATTTATGCTTTATTAAAATTTCTGCTTATGGGAGGTAAAATATATGAAGTTATGCCTCCATGTTATCAGAGTATCTCTACTCTTACAAAACCACAATAGAAACAATTTATTTTCTGTCAGATTGTCATAAACTTTAAATCAAAGTTCTTTGTATTACATCAAAAGTGATGCCAACTGAACGATGTTGGCGATATGTGTTTTCTGTTTTTAAACTCAAATAGCTCCATTACTTTTGTATGATCAGTTGATGATAAACCAGAAATGTTGTTCGATAAAATCCAGCTTTTTTTTAGAAGACATATTTAACACATAAACTATTATGGTGGGAGCCTGGAGCATTACCCGAAGCTTTGAACTAGATATGTTTATTAACTTCATCAAAATATTTGGAAGGAGAGCCATAATTTGATAGGCATTGGAGAGAGAAGAACGCCATAAAAAAGGCATTCTTCTTGGAGAAGACCCCCCAGACAAAATGAGCAGATCATATTATTTCTTAATTTCAGCAGATATTTATCCTTTTGGTAATTTCTTCAGATATAGGTATCAGTTACAAATCAGACCATTCTCTTGTTTCAATAGGATTATCTTTCTCTAATTAAGAAACAGAAAAAGGCAGTTTGAAGTTTAGTAACTCTTTAAAGTGTTTGTGACATTAGCTTAATCAGAGATACAGTTTATAAAGTATATACAACAGCTGAGGACCATCTGTCAGTTGATGATCGCCTCTTTTGGAAAAGTCATGAAAATTATGCTTAGAGGTAAAATAATTGAATATTCCTTGAAAAAGAAAAGAAAATGCAGAGGTTTAGAATAACAGAATATCAGAACCAAATTAGCCTTTTCACTCAGGAACTTTCATAAACTGTCCAGTTAGAAATTGATTCCTGTTTGATTTTGATTTTCAGATCAGGTATACTTTTATAGGTGAGCCACAACTCAATCACCAGTATATTTAAATCACAGAAGTACTTGTAATTTTTTCTGAAAGCACACTTAAGCACTTTCACAAAAGCAATTGAATAGTTGGCTGTCAAAAATCACCCTGACATTGCACCTTGATTCAGATAAAAAAGTTCAAGATTTTGAATTGAATGTGGCTAATGATGATTACACTTTGATGGAAAAAGGTGTGCTAGAGACTTACTAAATTTAATATACACATCATCAATATTGGACAAACAGCATGTCTTTGCAGCCTTTTTTGACTGACATCATTGCATCACATAATAGGAAAAGCGACTGTAGAAAGTACATTTCAGTCAAAAATCACTTCCAAGATTTTGATGTTAAAATAATGTTGGACAAAGATTAGAAGTATTCCTATTTTTTATTTTTTAGGTTCCAATTATGTTAAAGCTGGAATTCCTATTTCATGTTCTTAGGGGTTGGCCTTTCCTATTTCACTTTATTAGGGGTCGACATCTTGCTGGCATTCCTATTTTACATCAGTAATGGGATTTTCATTTCCTTTTTCACATCAGTAAGGGTGTACATCTCTGTGTCAAAGTAGAGTCACTAATTTGATTTAATCTTTTATTTACTTGATATTTAGTGTCTATGACAGATAGCCTGATTTATTTTAATGGATATTTAATGTCAATGAAAGATAGTTTTTGAGTCAACTTTAATTGAGTGTTATTTAAAGTCATTATGTTAATAAATGGATGAAGATTTGTTTTGGGATTTTGAGGTGGGTCTTTTCTTATTTTGCATTTAGGAAGGCCAAGCTGGGACCAAAGAGATAAGATTTGCCCAGACCTCAGAGGAAGTTGTGGCCATTTATGTTCATCTATACCATGAGCAGATGAAACCACCTGAGAGCATGACCTTGACCTTTGACCTTCTCTCCAGACATGTGGGGTCCCAGAAATTCCAACAGGTATGGTAGGGGAAGTTAGAACAATACAGAGTAATTATTCTCTTCATGTGCAATAAAAGTGTTTACATTTAAATATTTTCTTCTTTGGACTAGAATATTATCTGTTTTTGATTGTTTTTCAATACTCTTGGTTTACAGTAACTGCTGGAATTTTGCCTATCTATTTGGCATCATGAAATGTTCTGTGTTGTTGCTGTTTTGGGGTTTAACGCCATTTTTCAGTGCAAGATGGCTATGGTGGCCAGTACAACTGGTGGAAAAAGAACCTGGGAAAACCCTGGTAAGAACCACCAAGCCATGTTAAGCTCCTGGCAAGATTTCTCACATATCCACAATGGCTGCACCTGAGACTTGAATGCATGCAGACTGAGATAAAATGGAAGTGATTGGTTGGCTAAAGGCATGTGCTTTAGACCATTTTATCACTGGGTGACCTCATCATGATATTAAACTATGTAGTACAATGCACAGAAGTATAACATCTGTAGGAATAATAAACTGGCTTTCCAATGGGACTTTTGTTGTCCCTCCCTTTAAATATTCAGTAATTGAATTGGTAGTATTTTCCTTAATATCTACATGAACATTCATGGAGGTTGTGTTACAACTTGTATTCACAGTTAATAGAGCTTGTATAAGGTTTGTTTTTTTTTCTCTGGACTAAGGAGCTTGATACATATGCAAAACCGCATGTTTTGTTTGAGTTGGCAGAAAAACTAATTTGATAAAGTGTAGGAATATATGAAAATTTACTTTATCCCACCCTACCAACTCACACACAATGGCTGAAAATGACTGTACTGCATAGTGGAATTTTCAGCAAACACCCATTTCTTTTTTAATTGACATTGTTGTGACTAATACAGCAAAAAAGTCCAGTGTGACGCAGCTGGAAATAACTGATTTAATGCAATTTCTTTATCACCAATGCATGCTATCTTGAATTTCTCCACTGGTATCAGCCATTCAACAGTGCATGCCTGGCCTTGTTTGTGGAGCATCATGGGAGGCCAGGGTACAAACTAATTCTGGATGCTGATTTTAATGTATGATTTTGCTCCACCTATAATTTATATTGTTGCAGATAGGTTCTATAATAAATAATATAATAAATGAAATCTACTCATATGAGCGTGTCACCCCATTGAGATCTAGAAACTATATTTCTCCTCCAATTTCTATAAGCTCATTAAATAATATGATCATGATCTTGAATGACTTCAGTGCACATTTGCTATGGCTTGATCAGGATATAGTAAAATAAGTAAACATGATATAAAGTTTGGAAGATAGTGTACATAGGTTGTGTTCTTACAGTATTACATAAACCTGCTGATTGGAATGGTCAGCTGTTGTTTTTTTTTCTTCAAGATTTTAAATATTGAATGGCACATTAGGGATTATTCATTTTCAGAAATTTGTAACATTCATATTCACTTGTGTCTTACTTCATTCTGGATTTGAGATTTTAAAATGTTAAATTTGTAATGAATTTCTATTCATCAGATGATGGAGGAAATTGGAGCAGAATGTGGGGTTATCTCCCCTGCGGTATCAGGGTTGGTGAACTATGTGTGGGAGGAGGCTGTGGGAAATCTACAGCACAACCTTAGGGGTCCTCTTACCAGCATAAAGACAGAACAGGTAAGGAACTCTTCTGACTGCACAGTTCTGTGTTCTCTTTGTAAGACATTAAAAGACTTTGGCTTTGCATTTGTGTATCTCTCAGAAGGTCCATGGATGTTATCCAAAGTGATTTTTCATTATGTCTCCACTACTCAGAGAAATGGGGCACGGGCATCATAATTTGGTCTAATCCATCAACTGAGTAGCTCTTGAACCTGATTGGGCAAAAACCTTTTGATGTGGACAAATGATATTTAGAAGGCATATTTCATATTGCTTGGGGAAAGGCCAGGGGTGTATTGATTTGGTGTATAGTAAAAGTCACTCGGGTCATGTAGGCATTCAACACCGACTATTTCAGTAATGGGTATCATTTTTTAGAATTTGATTCTACATACCTTTAAGTGGCAAGTATTCACTTCATTTGGATTCTTATACATCCTCATTCCTCTGGAAGGTCATTATTTAGCTGCCCTGAGAAGTGCATATGGCATAATCAATGTTAAAGTATGTAGACATTTTTGGATGAAATGAACCTAAAGTTGTGATCCAGTACAATCAGGATTGAATGTTGCACGTTGTGATGTCACAATGAAAGCCACACATATTGATAAACAAATTCATACTACCCCATATTGTGACAATTCCACTTGAAGTGCTTTTCTCAACTCAAGTTTAGTACATGGCCACCATTGTAAAAGACCATAGAGGTCAATAATTTTTGTTGCGAAGTTTCTTGATTACAGTTAAGGTGCAGAGCATTCAGTAATCAGGATTGAATAGACTTTGGTTAAAGAAAATTAGTGTTAAAGAACAATTTATATTTAATTTAAAATGGGTAAATGTGCATTTATGACTCATGTGACTTCTACTATAGTCCATCATTCTTTCTGTCCTGGGAACTCTTGAACCTGCTTGTGCAAAAACGTTTGGATGTATACAGATGAAATTTAGCAGGCTTGTATTTTACGTATCCTCATTAGATTATCAAGCCATGAATCAATTTTTATATCTTGTTAATTCTAGTTTGTGTTGTCCAAAACAAAAATTTACCTATTACCAGCTATAGGTAGTTGAGTCAAGTTTCTGGCAACCTTTACCGGATGTGCAAATGAAATAACATTTGCGGTAACATTTCTGTGGTTATTCAATGATAAAAGCTTACTACAGTGGTAAGATATGATCATTCCTCATGTAATACATTCTTAATGTAAGTATAAAGATGAAACCAGCAACTACATTAAAACTTATTTTGTTATTGTATTTATGTACTGTAGATAGACAAGGCAGAGGGTATTCTCAAGCAGATGAGAGAGGCTGTGGACGAAGACAATACTATGAGACTTTCTGAGTTGAAAGACGAGTTCTATAAGGAGATCCCTTATCAACAGACAGTTTCTATACCAGACATTGACAAGGCCTGGATCTCCCGCACCTTTGATCTCTGCCAGGTATCTGTTTTTACAAAGAGTTGCTGGAAAGACTTTGCCAGGAACATTCTCATTTTATCTAAAGAGATCAATTTTCTTAGTGACAATGATTTATGAAATAGTTATGCCTGTGAGGAAGCAAGTGGTGTTTGTGAGTGTGTGCAGAAACTTTCGTTGAATGTCAGACTGTACCAGCTCCCATTATAGTCATCTCCCTTAAAACAAAAAGACACTTAACATTAAGCCAGTGTATAATTTTCCCTATCTCTTCATTTCACCTCCATATTTCATCTCTCCATCAGTCACCTTGCTTACAGTTTGTTAGTCATTGCATAAAGAGTTTGTATGGTAATGTGATGGTTTCTTCTTTCATGGAGTGTAATATTTGTACTTGTTACTCACTTCCTGATTACAGTAAAACATAAGTTATCAGGACTCAGCAAAGGACATAGAGCTTGTGCAGAGAGTTTGTTTTCCTGATGATAATATTGTGGTTAGAAAGTTGAACTCTGGGAAGATAACATAGGTGTAATTGTAATGGAAGGTCATTATAGGTATGATCCTTTGAAAACAAGTGTCAGAGAGCATCGATAAATAAACTCAATTGACATTGATTCTGTTTATTCTGTTAATGCCTGTGCTGGAATATGATTAACGTTTATCACTCATGAAGTCAAAATTGATTGTTGTTTGACAGTTCTTTTGTCATAGACTTGGACTACAGAATGTGTTTGATCTGACCATTGAAAATCTTTAAGAATGCTTGATTTATCTTGAGATTTCTATGTGACAAATAACATGTTGTCCTAGTATCACTTGGCTACAGTCAAGTGTATGAATAAACTTTCTCCATTTGTATCTTTTTCTTTTCCATCCTTTCTTCTAGTTACATTTACAGTAATTTTTCTTTAAGAAGATAATATAATAATTCATAATACTATTTTTAAGTATTATTGTATGAAATTATATTTGATTTTGTACAATTTGATTCATCTTGCTTAGTTCTATATAGGAGTTGTAATTGACTAATTAGTTAAATTTATAATTGTATATTGTATGAAGCTGAAATGTTGGAGACACAGTAGGAGTTTGTATGAGCAAATAATCTGGATAATCATCATCCATATAATGGACATTTTACTGTGGTCTTTAGCAGAATTGAAATTATAATAAAATCATGATGCTATTAGGTCTGCCATGTCATATTCTTATAGTCATGTCTAGGTAAAATAGAAATTTAAACTTAAACAATTTGTGACATGATCACAAAATATACCTGCACATATTTGCATTTTTTCTCATTTTCATTTAATTGGAGCTTTTACTCATAAATTAAAAAAATGAATTTTTTTAATTTATCATAAAAGAAGAGCTTGCCATTTAATGATTTCTAATGTCATTGTTTCTTCTATCTTTTATTACTTTTGGTAACTGAGAGTAGATTATATGGACAGATTTTTTTAGAGGTATCTAAAATGGGGTGTGACCATATTTTCAGTAAAATGTTGAAATTCAGAATTTGTCATGATTTGAAAATATGTAGATCTATAAAATGTACTTGGTGTAAATGTTTACTTATTTATTTACATAGCTGTTGCATATAGAAGAAAAATGTAACAATTTGCTGTATGCAAATACCAACCATTACATGCAGCCAGTTAAGACATCAGCTGCAACTGTAATTATGAAGCATTAAATGCAGCCATTTAAGACATCAGTTCTATGCAAATATCAACCATTACATGCAGTCAGTTAAGACATCAACTGCATGCAGATACCAACCATTACATGCAGCCATTTATAACATCAGCTGCATGTGCAAATATAATAGGGACAAAAACTTAAAAATGTTTCAGCTAATAAGAGACTTGATTGCTGTGAGTGAGGCTACAGACTGGTCTGCTAGACCAAGTGATGAGGCAAAATACAGTGCACTCCGTTGTAACATTGAACATCTGGAGAGTACCAGTCCAGAGTTTAAAACCATAAAGGACTACTTAATGCAATCTCTTGAAGGGTGAGTTGCCCATTTGATGCTGTCTTTATAAGTCACAATTATTCATTATAACAATCAACGAATTGTCAATTTTAGCCTGTCAGATTATATTGTGTCCATATAGACAACACTTCAGAGTAATAGTGATATTTTTAGCCTGTCAGATTATCTTATGTGACAGTCCGTACAGAGACAACACCTTAGAGCAGCAGGAATATTTTTAACCTGTCAGATTACTTTATGTCCATATAGACAACATCTTATAGCAACAGTAATATTTTTAGCCTGTCAGATTACCTTATGTGACAGTCCGTACATAACAGCACCTTATAGCAACAGTAATATTTTTATCCTGTCAGATTACCTTATGTGACAGTCCATACATAACAGCACCTTATAGCAACAGTAATATTTTTATCCTGTCAGATTACCTTATGTGGCAGTCCATACATAACAGCACCTTATAGCAACAGTAGTATTTTTAGCCTGTCAGATTACCTTATGTCCATATAGACAACATCTTATAGAAAAAGTAATATTTTTAAGCCTGACTGTGTGTCACTATGCAACTAAATTTTGTGACTAGTGCCCAAGGTGATATCAGAGGAACATAGTCACTAATTCAATTAAAGAAGTCATATGCATATTGTTCTCATTCAAAGATGTAGTCATTATATATATATATATATATATATATATATATATATATATATATATATATATATATATATATATATATATATATACCAGATCATTACAGATGAAATAAATAGATGGAAATTTTGCCATAATAATACTGTTAAATTACTGCAGAGGAACTAATTATTTATTTTTAATTTGAGGTGATCTCATATTTAATGGATGATTGTAGAGGGTGGGGTTGGGAATGACATAATTTTAGCTCTCATTCATAAAAAGGTTCCAAGCATTGTGAAAAAGATATCCTTGTTTGTTAAGCTTTCTTCTTCCCTTTATTCAGTGGGATGTCTTTGAAGGTAGAGAGAATTTTTCATGTGCATCGTTCGGCAGAGAGTTCCAACTTCAGGATGGATCTAGAACCCAGGAGGCTTCTTTTTCATTCCTCCAGAGTGGAGAATTTTATGGGAATTCTTTCCAGGTGAGATAACTGAATGTGGCTACAATTTCTGGAACATTCTGGATTCCTGTATTTGCTTTTCTGTACCATGTATTTCACTGCAAAGGTTTCTTTTTCTGCTTCATGTATTACACTGAAAAGATGCAGAAAATGTCTAGATTGATCTTGAGGTTTTCTAGACTGCAAGGAGGTAAAAAGTTCTGGATTAATTTGGATTTCTTGTTTTGATTGTCTGGCTCATGAGAAAAGGTTACTTTTCAAAGATTGTACAAGGTGAAGTGTATTACGTTACGATGTCTTTCCATCCATCTGTTCATTTGACTGTTACCAAAATATGTTTCTGCACATTAACTCATGTTGTCCACCATTTACAGTTACCAGATTTTTTGGATGGCTTGCACTCAGGATAAGTAATAAACCTATTGATTTTGGGGTCAAAAAGTGAAGTTGATTGTGATTGAAAAAAGAAAAATGTTTTCTTCACAATAACTCAAGTTCTTTACCATCTACACTTACAAAAATCTGTAGATAGCTTGCACTTGGAGTAAGGAAGAAGCCTACAAATTTTGGGGTAAAATGACTAAAGTTTAAGGTCATTCTGACTGAAAGAAGAAAGCATTAGTTCTAAACTTCAGACCAGGAAGAAACTTTTAAAAAAAATTTGGGGTTTTAAGTTCAGAGGTGAAGATCACTGACTGAAAGAAGAAAACTGGTTTCTGCAGAAAAACTTAAGTTATGGACCATGTACCTTCACTATGGTTTGTGGATTTCTTGCATGTTTGGTAAGAAAGAAGCCTATTGATTATGGGATCAAAGGGTCATAGGTCATGGTAACTTTGAAAGAAGAATGTTTGTTTGGATAATGAGTTTAGTACCTTGGCCAAAGTTTGTGGAAAACTTGCATATAAGGTACAGAAATTACCTCTTGATTTTTGGGTTCATAGGGTCAAAGATCAGGTTTATTGTGGCTCAAAGAAAAAGATGTTTTGCAGAAACTTTTATGTTTGTTTTAGAGTAAGTTTCTTGACCACATTTTGTGGATAGCTTTCATTTAACATAAAAAAGAAGCCTGTAGATTTTTGGGTCTCAAGGTCAGAGATTTCTGTCATTATAATACTAATTTAAAAAAAAAAAATTGTTACTGCACATCAAGTTTACTTCAAGACTGCATGTATTGACCCACAGTGAAGGTAATTGAAACTCCATGGTAAATAATCTCCCAAGTCATCCATACCAATCTTTTACCTTCATAGAAGACTATTAAGCTCTGGGTGGGCATCTAATGTGCCGTACATGAAACTCTTGCTTTGAGTTAGTCTGGCTTTCTGAACTGTATTATCTGACCCGTATATTAACCAGACAACATTTGTTTGTGAACAATAAAACTATCAAGATGTGTTAGTGCAGCAAAAAAAGCAAAAATAATGTTTGAAATCAAATATTAAAATAATTAACAGAGATGTCAACCATTATTGATTTTGTAGAGTTGATAAGCATGCTAATAGGTTGGCATCTCGGTGATAAGCTTAATAATAAGAAGTTCATAGGATACAGTGATTTAGCATACATTTACAGTTGTCAGGACAAATTCACTTTCCTGATGCCCAGGATAGGTTCAAATTTGACACAGGCAAGCTCATGTTTGCAAATTGCTTACTGGCGTGTACCTCCCAAAACATAGAGGGAAATAGAGAAGAGAAGGACTGTGTTCAGTTCATAATACTTTATGTTATGGAAGTTTTATACATGTCAAAGATGCTATAGATTGATACCTTTATTTAGGGTTTAAATGTACTACATGCTTCATTGATCATTTATTTCACACTATAGTGTCAAAGTCTGTCACTTCAATAATGTCATTGCTATTGTACAGAAGTTTAGATAAATATTCTTTTAGTTGCAGTGAATCACTTCTTAAAGATTATATTTTGAAGTATATAGTATTTGCTGACTTGCAAGTCCTAATTTAGTCACAGTGGAATGGATGTGATATTACATTCAGTGATTATATTTTGAAGTATATGGCGTTTACTGAGTTGCAAGTCCTAATCTAGCCCCAGGCATGGAATAGATGTGATATTACATTCAGTGATTATATTTTGAAGTATATGGCATTTGCTGACTTGCAAGTCCTAATCTAGCCCCAGGCATGGAATAGATGTGATGTGACATTCAGTCATTATATTTTGAAGTATATGGCATTTGCTGTCTTGCAAGTCCTAATCTAGACCCAGGCATGGAATGGATGTGATATTACATTCAGTCATTATATTTTGAAGTATATGGCGTTTGCTGACTTGCAAGTCCTAATCTAGCCCCAGGGATTGAATGGATGTGATATTACTTTCAGTCAGTACTGCAAATACCCAGATTTATTGGCCATTTACGGATTGATGATGCCTGTTAATTTGCATTGAGAGTAGCGTTTGCATTTAGGTCATTTTCTTTAACATTATTGCTTCTAGAGTCTGATGACTGTGAATGCTTCAAGAAGTCTACTTCAGCCTTCAGGGAAAACAGGTTACTGTGACCTGTATTTTTCATGGTTCAGTGATTTATGCTTTTGTTGAGCTCAGGGTTTACAATTTGGTCAGTTTCTCTGACACTGTTGCTTGCAGTGTCACATAACTTGGAATAAATATGCAAAATAAGGAGTACTACAAAACTTTTGTAAAAACTAGGTCATAATGTCCTGTATTTCCCACCACAGTGACCTGCTTTAATCTGTGTCTTGCTTTGTTTCTCAGACAGTTTTGCCAGCAGTCATGTAATTTATTGTGTTGATACTTTATGAGAAGTTCTTCAGTCTTTAATTAAACTTGAGTTACTATGAACCATATTTCATGCTTCATTGATGTGTTAACCTTTGTGTTTAGCTCAAAGTTTTTAGTTTCTTAGAAACTGTTAATGCAGAGTGACATAACTTGATAAACAGGATACATCAAAAAGATGTATGATACCATTTGTACAAAACAGCTTAGCTATTTGGCTATTCCACAACTGGCAGTTTTCTTGTTTTTAAAGAGGCTTGCTCATGCCAAGGGTTGTGGTTGATGACCATGGAGGAAAACGTACTGATCCAGGAATGCTGGGAAGTGGCATTTACTTTGCAGAAGCAGGGAGGTAACTCTTTTTTGTATTATTATTATTATTATTATTATTATTATTATTACTATTGTTCCCACATCTTAGCATCATGGATATTATGGTGCTTTCTTTCCATCAGCCCATCTGCCTTTCAGTCCATTAGTATATCACCTCCTAAATTTTGTTTAAAAGTTTCTGGAATGATATTCATCTGTAAGAGGAGTTTAACATTGGGTAACCTCTTCTGTGTTACCTAAAAAGGTCAAATGTATGAAAATGTATATTTCACTGCCATTACACCATAAATTTGGATAGGCTGTTTAGTTTGACCCTTTTTCAAGGCTGAGGAGAGAGCACTGAAGGAAGATTGGAGGGCACTGAAGGGAGAGTGGGAAACATGCTCTTTCTGTCTTGCTGGATCAATGATATTATGACCAAAGGCACAGATACTTTGTGAATGTTTGTGATTTCACTTTAATATGCATTTGAAAAAGAGAATTTGATACCTAATATAATGCATATACCCCCACCCCCAAAGAAATGACAGTTATCATTTTATTTGAAATCATAAAATGCAGATTATGTGGATTTGTTGTATACACTGTTACATGTGTGTATACCTGGCATTCTTCAAAAGCCAATAAACACAGACAGTTTGAACCCAAATGTGTTCAGTCTTATTCCATGATATCCTGACAAGTTCCAAGTTAGCATTAAACTGAGTTGGGAAACTAATAATCATCATCATGATCTTCTTCTTCAACATCATCACTAACACCACCACTACCACCATCACTATCATCATCTTTTTTATTATACAGTACCAGTGCTGGCTATTCCTCACCTGGAAAAACCAAAGGAACGAGACTGATGCTGATCAATGAGGTTGCTCTTGGATCTTGTTTTGGCACAATCCAGCACAACAAGTCCTTGACAGAGCCTCCAGAGGGTTACCAAAGCGTACATGGCATCAAGGCTACAGAGCACTGTCCTTCAGATTTTAAGGTGAGATATTTTTGTGCCCTGATAGAATCTGTTCTTGGACATTCAATTTTGTGATATGTACTAGATTTTACAAAATCATGCTTAATATCAAATGAATGCATTAAAATTGCAAATTATGTTTCCAAGCTCAACATTTATTTAATCATTAAATTCCTTCTATATTCAGAAAATTGTGCCCCTTTTTTGTAAATTTTTAAATTTTAAATTGTTTTAAATCTCCACAAATTTGCTGTTCTAGAATAATCTTGCCACAGATGGAAGAGGTATCGAATAATACCCTTGTCCCCATTTGACTATTTGTTTAGGTTTTGTATTTAGTTCATTTTTCTTCCAGAAGCACCTTTCTGGCTTCATTTTGTTTGTTCACTTGGCTGCAAGACTGTGTGAGCTTACGATGGCTTTGCATCCAGTGTATGGTGTATATCATATAATCAAAGTTTGCCATTTTAAACTTCGCAGTTACAATCGGACTGATTTCAACCACTTTCAGCAGAGGATAACCTGGCATGAATCACTTTTACATTTTTACAAATAATGCTATTTAACCACCAAATATGGTTGGGCTGCCAATTTTTAAAAGCAGAATAACTTCAAAACAACCTCAGGACAACTTCTTGAAAACTGCTCCACAAAATTTGACAGAAAGCATGCTGGTGTACAGGGCTTCTAGTTTATACAGTTGATGCTGTTTGCTATCAAATATAAGTCAATGTTATGAGACAAAGAAAAACATTTAAATGAGGAAACAAAAGCTGCTGAACAGAATCTGAACAAATTTGAAAGAAAGCATCCTGGCGTGAAAGGCAATCAAAATTTGTAAAAATGACATTGATTAGCTATCCAATATGGCTACCATTACTAAACATAGAAAAGCCTTTAATCATCTTTACAAAACTATTTTTACGAAACATCCTTGCATGAAGGGCTTTTAGGTTTGTACAGATTGTACAAATCTGCCATCATGTATGGTTACTGTTACTAAAGTTATAAAAATAAAATCATTAAATGACTTTTCCTAAAACAAACACCCACTCAACTAGATTTGACAATGTTTTTCAGCATAAAGGACTGCCAGTCTGCCATCAAGTGTGGCCACCAATACTGCAGAAAGAAAAACCTTTAATGACTTTTTCTTGAAATAGCTCAACCAAATTTTAACAAATTTGACAATAAGCACCTTCTCATAATGGACTTCAGAATTTTTAATTGAGGCTGATCTGCCATGAATAATGGCAACTGTTACTTAACATAGAAAACCTTTGAATGACTTCTTGACAAAATTTGCTGAGCAGAATCTGAGCAAATTTGACAGAAAGCATTTCAGACTGGTACCATTGATGCTGATTTGCCATCAAATATGGCTAGTGTTATTAAAAACTGTAAAGCCATTAAACAATTTCACACAAAAATGCTCAACAGAACTTGACCAAATTGTCTATAAACATACTGGCATGAAGGGTTCTTTAGTTTGTACAAATGATGCCAGTCTGCCATCAAGCATGACCACCAGTGCTAAAAATAAGAAAAGTTTTTCTCAAAACTCAGGGATATAGTAATTGGCCAAATTTGACAAAATGTATCCAGGCTTGAAAGGCTTTGTAATTTGTAAAATAATGACAATATACCATACCCACCAATACTATAAATACAGTTCTATTAAAGTAATTTTTTCAAAACAGCGGAATAGAATTTGACCAAATTTGATAGAAGCGTCTTGTTATAAATGGCTTTCAGGTTGATACAGATTGTCATGTGATCTGTCATAAGTTATGGTCACCATTACTAAAATATTAAAACCATTAAGTGACTTCTTCACGGAGTTTGACCAATGTAACATTAATGGTTTTAATGTTGGTACAAATGATTTCAGTTCACTATCAAATATGGCTGTGCAGTGAAAATTATTTAAACATTTAAACAACTTGATCAGAAAAAGATTGCTAAAAGAATTTGATCTACTTAGACAAAAACATCCTGGCATTAAGGCCTTTAAATATTGGAGAAATTATGCCGATATGCTTTTTAATGTTGGACAAATTATGCCGATATGCTTTTTAATGTTGGACAAATTATGCCGATATGCTTTTTAATGTTGGACAAATTATGTGGATATGCCATCAGATATGGATAAAGATACAAAACAATAAAGAAACCTTGAAGCAATTTGTTTCCATAATATATACAGTCAACAGCACGGGAAAAAAAAATTGTACAGAAAGTATCCAGCTGATCCAGATTTCTTTTGACAACTGCTCTAACATTTAGTAATTAGGCAGATGTCAGTCAGACGAACAATCTCAGGCCCACTAGTGACTTGTATTTGTCCTGCATTAGTAGGTAGCAATACTTAGCTACATGAATATGTTTTCTTAATGTGATATTAGCATTGTCTGTTGTTGTTGTCAGCAGTTATAAGATAAAAAAAATCTGGCAGGCATTTTAGTGCTGTGTGAAGCCAGGGCATGCTGTTCCTTAGAACCTTAACTTAAATCACTTACAAATATTACAAATAAAAAGATGAAGTTTTGTTCTTGCATCCTTTGAAATTGCACTAGTGATGAATTACATGGAATAATAAGATTTTTTGATTTAATGAATGGGAATAATTGGGCAAAAAGGTAACTTGACAGGTTAAAAAATGACAACTCCTTGAGTGTTACAATGAATAATTGTTAGACAGCATCAAAATGGGCAACTCACTCTTCAAGAGATTGCATTAAGTGTTATGGTTTTAATTGCTCTTCAGCCAGACAGGTCTCATATATTGAAAAAGTTACATTTATGATTTTCTTACAAATTGTAGTTAAAGTATTCTCTACATGCAGTAATAATGGGAATTTGTGACACCATGAATGACTTCTCATTCGTGATAATCATTTGATCCATGTACAGTGGGCAAATATACAGGAGAGTTCCTCTAAGCCAAATACTGTTGGGACCAAACATATTGACTGTATGATACAGGTGGCCAGTATAAAGAGATTTAATTTATAATAGAGTCCATTATATATTGCCAGTTGGCAGAGATAGCAAGGTTACACATATGCTGGTTTAGGGAAGTAAGGATTTTCGTGGGGTAATATAGGAAGTGTTGTTGATAGATAGGTGGTCTTTATATAAATGTGTCCTGTAAGACTGGTTTGCCTGTTATAATTTACTTTCCCAATTTTAGGTAGATGAATATGTGGTTTACAACACAAACCAGCAGAAGATCAAGTACCTGGTAGAATTTACTCTGCCTGGAGATATAATTACAGCCCAGGATGTGGGAAGTGTTTTGCAGAATCAGCAACTTTTTGTAGGTAGAATGGACAATGATGATGTTGAGGATTTATTGCTCAAAGAAGTGGGTATGTACATCTTTTGGAAGAATTATTAGTGTTTTATGAGGTTCTTATGGCCCGTATGATGTGGGCATCTGTTTTTTGGGTGTTTTGTTTGTGGGTGTGTGAGTGTATGGCTGTTTTTTTCCCAGCAGATGTAACTTAGTAATCATTTTGATTCACCTCATACTTGGAATATAATATTACAAACTCCTCCCAGTTTCACTCCTGCCCCTGGGTGTAGCTAAGGAATCACAGGGAACATATTTTGGTTACAGTTTTTGTACATCACCTCTGTTTTCATAACTCCATTACCATTTCACTTCTTGTTTGAAATATAACATCGTCACATACTTCAGCTACTTTCAGTCCTGTCCAGTGGCTCTGTCCCAGTAAATGGTGATACTTTCCCTTGTCTCTTTCAATACCACCCCTGTCCAGTGGCTCAGTCCCAGTGCATGGTGATACTTTCCCTTGTCTCTTTCAACACCACTCCTGTCCAATGGTTCTGTCCCAGTGCATGGTGATACTTTCCTTTGTCTTTTTCAATACCACCCCTGTCCAGTTATTCAGTCCCAGTGCATGGTGATACTTTCCCTTGTCTCATTCAATACCACTCCTGTCCATGGGATCTGTCCCTGTGTGTGGTGATACTTCCCCTTATTTCAGTACCACTCCTGTCCATGGATTTTGCCCCTGTGTGTAGTGATACTTCCTCTCTCAGTACCACTTCTGTTCACTTGGCACTCAGCATTAATAGGTTTATGCTAGGTCTGGTCGGCCTGGTGTCAGGATAATGTGACTGGGTGGGACATGATGCTACATCTCTGCAGCATGATGCCCCAGTACTAAACATCGCTATTAACTGTCACACTGCAGACATCATAGAGATATGACAGAAATTTTGTAAAAGTTACATTAAAAATCCAAATGACACAAACACACACACACAGGAGTGCTTAGTTGTATAGTTCAGCTCGTTATGTGCAAAGCCGGTGTTAACCCTCATGCATGCAACTCATGAATCACAACATACCATGTATTGTGCATCTAGAGCAACTTAAACATGCAAAACTAGTTGCAGGATATTATCTATACTGTATAAATTAAACAAGGTATCTATACAAATGTGCATTCATCTGCCAGCGACACTGTTCAATGAACATTTAGGTAGATAATGTTTTTAACAATTATGAACTTCACTACTAACTTGCGACAGTGTACTTTAATAAAATAAAAAAATGGACACATTTCAAAAGAAAGCATTGGATTTATGATAAAAATATATAACTGCAGAATAAATGAATGTAAGAGTGTAGAATATTATGCATCAAATGTTATTTTGTGCTATTGAAATAAAAATAGTACAGATACAACTACCAGTGATAATGGCATCACATCATTGGCAGAAAAATTGCACATTTCTAAGTAGTGAAATATTACCTTTTTTTAGATCAGTAATTATATTTGGTTTTGGGAATGGATTTCACCAACAAAACTTAAATCTACATGTAAATTTAAGTCTATAATCCAACAATCTGGTTGGCTGCCTTTTACATCAGACTTAAATTTGACCAAAAAATTGTCTCAAGTCCAGACTTAATTTAAGAAACTTGTTGATGATATTGAAGCCATGTCCCTCAGTTTAGAAAATGTTTAAGCTTAAAATCTTCTTTCCTAGTTGTAGATGGAATCAAAGAATGTGCTGTATTTTTCTGAATAGGTTTCATTCTTCTACTTACACAAATCATTTCAGTGTCAGAGTTTTGCCAGTTATCATATCAGGTGTATAGTCTTGAAAACATTTGAATACAAAACTCAACAAGTGTTTTGCAGAACTGATGTCTCACCTGTATTCAAGTGTTGTTGTATTCACAGGTATCTTTACTGCATTAACTGTAACACAACACTAATAACATTGCCTCCATCATCGTACCAATGCCATTGACACTTGAAAGAGATGCCATTGCTGATGAGATGGTAATGAAGAATGGGCTTTGACCTTCGGCCAGAGTTGTATCATCACACCAAGCAAAAAAAAATGTTTGGGTCTGATTACATTAAAAAAATTTTAAGGGTTGGTAGGTCGGTACATACCTTTTTATTGCTGTTGTTTTTGTTTTCTTTTGGCCTGGGACAAAATTAAATGAAGCATAAACTAGAAAACAAGTATCATTTGCATACTGAATTTAACTTCAATCATAGCTAAAAGCCTGTTAATTATTTTTCCAACCAAATATTTTGGTGTCATTTTCCCCAATTTTTGTTCACAAAAAATATAGGTTTGGCAGTTAGAAAGGTCAGTTGGGTAACCAGAACCATAGATACATTTTTATTTGGTCTCAGAATATTTTGAGGATACAGGATCTTCTAGTTTTGAGCTTGAGCTACATTTTAAGAATGTAGGTCCAGTTTGTTTCTGATGTTGATTGCCATTTCAGTTATAGTCAGTTCAGGACAGGAAGGTCTTCTTAGCTCCCATCAACATAACTTATGTGGTTTCCAGTATTCCTTGGGACTTAACCTGTGAAGAATTAGCATCCAAGTGAAGTTATATAGTTTTGATTGAGGCTTAACTCAAGGGCACAAGAGCATTAATTACCTTAATTAATTAATTAACCTTCAATTCACACCCTTTTGATTTTGAGTTGAGAGATCCAGTGAAAATGGCATGCTGTCTTTCAGTTCCAAGACTATGAGTAGAGTGATACTCTTTTCTGTTTTATTTTTCTTAATAATAGATCTAAGGAAACTATACAAAAATATTGAGGCATTTTGATGTTGACTTTATTCATTGCCTTACAAGATTACTTTGTGTTCTTATACAGATTTGAAAGATGTGGCCAATGTCATAGATCCAGTGTCAAAGGTCAAGGCAGGATTGGTTTCCAGCGGTGATGCACCAGTTGACCTGAAGCGAGTTCACATTTCAGCTCGGCTTTTAGATATGGTGTCTCAGGTATTCACTGTTATCATCACTGTTACCATGTACAGTTTTAACAGAACATGTTACACCTCTCCCTTGATAGCTTGAGTAGTGGGGCCCGTAAACAAAGAAATAAGAATGCAGACTAGCAAGATGGACTAAAAGTTTGGTTAATAGTTGAGGAGGGGGGGGGTTAGCATCTATCATTGATGGATAGGAATTATAATTTTTATTGTTTAGAAGAACTATTGGTCTCATGTATATATATATGAGATCTAAAGAAGTAAATTGGAATAATGAAATTAGTGGTCTACTTGCAATATAAATCAAAATTGACATAAAGCACTGCAAATGTGCACATCAGTAAAATCAGATTTGCCTCTCTTCAATATCATAGTATGTGTATCCATATAAATGAACAGAAGCTTCTTGACTTGTATTACATGATAATTTTTAACTGCCATGGTTATGTTTGTGTTGGATTATTTCTAAAGAAAATGATATTACATGGCAGATGACTGAGTAATAACTCCATGTTGTGTGCACTAATGAACATGTCTGGCAGTTCCCTGAACACTTCTTCCAGATCTGACAGAAGAAAAAAAAAATTATATAAAAAATAATTTAAAAAATATAAAAGACAAAAACAAGAACATGCAATAAAAACTTAAAGTTGTTTTTGAATATATCTTAAAAATGTTTGAAGAACTAGCGACGAAATTTGACAAAAGCAAACGCTTAGAAGCTGTATCTTGTGATTTTAACAAACAATTATGTTGAATCTGTGTCAGAATGTTACTGGGATGATGGTATAATTCATTTTATTGTAAACAGCTGGATACTAATAATCTGTTAATTAGCTTGAGTAATTAGCTTGTGTAATTGTTGTAAAGGAGCATGATGTTTTCAGTAGATATCAGAATAATGATAGTTAGCCACTGAATAGGTAGAGGTAATTATAAGTGCTTGTATTTTTTTCCCATTCTTTTGATTGCTTTGGATGCCATTCTCTTTAGACTTGTGTCAGTTTAAAAGTTTATATCCTGATATTTTCTTATATTTCTCTTTCATTCCTGTTTAATATCAAAATACAGACCATGTACAGTTTATAATGTGTATATTGGAAGTTAATATGATTTGACATTTTCAGAATGGAATTTAGCTTGATCATTACCATTATTAATTTTTGCTGAAATCTTTAACAGGAAAAAGTTGGATTCTATATTTTTGTGTTTTAAGTGGATTCATGTGTCATCCAGCTTTCGATTAATGAGGGAGTGGTGTATTTGCTTTTCCAGTCTCAGAAACTCATAAAATATTAGATAAAAAAGAATGAATTATAGTAAGAATGATTACAGTATACAGTATACTATGGAGAACAAATCATATCTAACTTTAAATTTTAGTTTAAATGTTCTAGCTTCCAGAATTTTGAATGATTGACAGAGACCTTCTATGGGATTGTATGGGATGGGGAATGAATTTGTTTTTGGCAAAGTCATTGTTCAGTATATATTTTTTGGGATAAAGTTGTTGGAAAGTTGCATACAAGAGAATGATTGCAACAGTTGAATAATATCACTTAAAAATGAATGTTTTACAGTATTCTTGAATCATTTGACTTTTTGTGCACATTAAAATTGCAAGATTTTCATTATTGTTTCATTGTCAATTAGCATGTTGTATACAGTCACTGTGAATATGGTCTCATTGTCAGTTAGCATGTTGTATACAGTAACAGTGTCACTGTGAAAATGGTCTCATTGTCAGTTAGCATGTTGTATACAGTAATAATGTCACTGTGAATATGGTCTCATTGTCATTTAGCATGTTGTATACAGTAATAATGTCACTGTGAATATGGTCTCATTGTCATTTAGCATGTTGTATACAGTAATAATGTCACTGTGAAAATGGTCTCATTGTCATTTAGCATGTTGTATACAGTAATAATGTCACTGAATATTGAATTATTTTAATTTAGGGTATATCTAAATTAAAAAAAACAATGCTTGTGAAATTATGTAATTTACAGGACTGATAATGTGAATGAATATTGTCAGTCGAAGCACTAAAAGATCAGAGGTCAAGGTTGTGACCCTTGTTATAGGCAAGATATTAAATTTTAAAATTTTCCGTGAATAGGTAGTAGTGATTCAAGAGTACAATAACAACAGTTCTGTGCCCCTAGAGGCTAAGTATGTGTTCCCACTGGATGAAATGGCTGCCGTATGTGGCTTTGAGGCTTTCATCAATGGCAAGCATATTATCGGTGAGGTGAAGGAAAAAGAGACGGCACACAAAGAGTACAAGAAGGCCATCAGCGAAGGTCATGGGGCCTACCTCATGGATCAGGATGAGGAGACACCAGTGAGTGAGACTAATCCTATGGGAAACATTGGATTCTACATTAAGTTTATCAAAGAAATGTTCTACATGTTGCTTTTTATGCTATAAAGATAAATAAAAGAAACAAAATTAGTTTCTTCTAAAAAATTTTCAAACCATTCTTCATTCTGTCAATGCATTTAAAATCATGTCTGCATTATCCTGAGAATGATATGAATATGTGCAGTTATGCAAAAACTATCGGAAATTAAAAGCAGTAAATTAAGATATGGGTCACATTTGTCAACTCTTCCTATGAAATTTGATATTAAGATGGTTCATGTTGTATTTAGAATTCATGCTTGCATACATGTCCATTTGTCATATTACTGCATGGTGCATCTGACATTTCCCTTTAAAATGTGAAAACATTTGAATTGATATCTCATTTGAATTTTATTCAGCCAAAATATAAGGAAACCTTTGTAATCTGGCTGATTGTGGGCTGTAAATTAAGGCCACATTGGGCAGTGACCCATTGTATTCAGTGGCATATGCTATTTGCTAATGTACAGTAACTAAATTTTGTAACCAGAATTGGCAGGGATTTAAAATATTCAGGGGCTTGATTAGACAGGTTTGATTGCAATTTAGAGGGGGTTGATTAGACAGGCTTGATTGCAGTGTACAGGAGGTTGATTAGACAGTTTTGATTGCAGTGTACAGGGGATTGATTAAACAGGTTTGATTGCAGTGTACAGGGGTTGATTAGACAGATTTGATTGCAGTGTACAATGCTTCCTCTTTGTAACATTGCTTGTGCGAGCTGCCTCAGTGATAGACATCACTTCAAACTGTCACACTGCAGACATCATAGTGATATGACTGGAAAATTTGTAAAGCTATGTTAAAAATCCAAATCTCACACACACACACACACACACACACACACACACACACACACACACACACACACACACACACACACACACACACACACACACACACACACACACACACACACACACACACACACACACACACACACACACACACACACACACACAGTGATGTGATAATCACATTATAATTGGTTCTGATAAGCCAAGAACGTAAAGTGAAAGAAAGTAGTAATGATAAATTTGACTATTAAGATCTGTAATCATGTCCATGTTATAAGGAGGAACAGCATTATACTGAGGGCCTTTATACTGAGGGCTAAAGTATTACAATATCCTAATACTGATACACATTGGTATTACATTCCAGGATGTGTTTACAATCAGTGTGGGCAACTTGCCACCTTGGGCCACTGTGTTTATCAAGATTACATATGTAGCGGAGCTGCAGGTGGAAGATGAATTGATCAGTTTTAGGCTCCCTGGCAGTGTGGCACCCTGGAGCAAAGATGCTGCTCTCCAGGATAAGACCCAGGTAAAGTTTTACTACATGTCTGTCAGTTTTTCTGTCTGTCTGCCCATCACTGTTTGTTAAGGTGACATATGTAGCCAGCCTTCATGTAGAGGACAGATTTAATGTTTGATGGTCATGTGAAATGCTGGAGCAAAGATGTTTGTCTTCGTGACAAGTCACTGGTAAAAATTGTACATACCTGTCAGATACAAAAATGCATGTATGGGAATCCAGATTTGAGCTTGTACAGTTTTATTGCCCCTGATGTTGCACTATGATACAGAGACTCCAATACCCTGCATGTATGGATAGGTGGACAGATGAAAAATAAAAAATTGAGCTATCAGACGACAGCAAAGCTTGCCAACACGTATACTGACTTTAAACTAAAGTAACACCAATACCACCACCACTGCTGCTGCTGCTGCTGACTACAATACTGGCATAAGCTATCCTGCTTAAACTAAAATTTGCAGGTATAACATGATGTCATGACAAAATAAGAATTTTACAGTCAGAGACAAATATACATGTACATGAGAGTAACTGTCTTTAACACTGATTAACACAAACATGTTAAAAAAGATGTACACAAGAGAAGGGCTGTTGACAGCTTTCAATAAATTCATGACATTGATTTTTTAGCTTTATGTAAATAATAAAGCTTTCTAAAGGCCTTTGGTCTTTATTTTGACTGGTAGAACATACAGTATAATGTGATTGTCATTACTTGTTTAATCATCTGTCATTCACCAGTCCATCATACTTACATCCGTTAGCACAAGTTTGTTATTGTTGTTCATCCGAAACTACTTGTTGGATTGCCATGATACTTTATATAAGTATTCATGAAAATTGTGCCATAGCAGCAGCCATATTTAAACATTTGTAATCACTATTGCTGTTGAAAAGATGGTCATATCAAAATTGGGTTGTCATAAATGAGCTCGTACAATGTCTGGATTGGCCTAAATGCAAATGGTACCAATCTGACATCCAAAATGGTTGCAGCAGCAACCATCTTGAAATCTTGTTTTCATGGTGGCCATCTTAAAAATCTTGCTGTTGTTCCTGTTTTATGCATGGATGGTCATATCATCATTGCTGTGTTCACCAAAGGATTGCTAATTAGGTCTAGTTGGTCCTAAATGAAACCTGCACTCATCAGACATCCAATATGGCCACTATAGTAGCTGTTTTAAAAATCTTGTTATTACTTGTTGTTCTTTCTCTTAAATGGAAAGTCATATCAACAGGAGGTTTTTATCTGAATTAATATGGTGTCTAGTTGGTTCTAGGTGAAAATCATGCTGATCTGAAAGCCAGTTTGACCACCATTGCTACTGAATGGATGGTCATATCAACATTGGTTTTTTCACCAAAATATTTATTATGATTTCTAGTTGGTCCAAAAATATGACAATCCTACATCCAAGGTAAATGTAACTTGTTATTGCTCAAGAATATTGGAGATAGCATAAACATGTTGCATTTAAAAAGATGAAATGATTTTATCTTGGATTGCTGAAAATTTTTTGCTGCTGGTAGAGATAAGATGTTTTAAGGGACTTTAATGAATTGTATTTGTTTACCATTTTATGTATTTTTCAGTCTGACCTTGCAACTGTAGAGGTCAAACAAGGCAAAACTTCACTACTTGTTGCTGTGGAGATGCCCTTTGACATTCGCACTATTGAATGCCCTACACACAAAGTAAAGCTGAAGGTAAGAAATTTATTTTTACTATTATTGTCTATCAACATACATTTAAGTTTTAAATGTAAAATACTACATCACATTTCACTCTTTGTATTACTTTGCCATGTCTGTGTCAGATTGTGAAGCTTTGTCTTCTAGTTTGGTATTGTAGGTGTTGTGAATTCATTTCAGCATAATGGCATAAAACTATTAAATTTGAGCAGGGATTTCAAATTCAAACCACCCTGAGGGCCGCATGAGGGCATTTTTGGTCCACACCACCTTTGTTATCTCTCACGACATCTTGTGACGCAAATCATTTTGTGGGCTACCGGATATGTCTTGGTGGGCCACATGTTTGAGACCTTTAGAGTCATGACATTGCACATACTTTTTATTGGTCATAAATAGATGACCAAGTCTGCATTTTGCCATGAGAAGTAGAGTCAGGACCTAAATTTAAGCTTAGAATCTAGTGATCTGATTAAATTAAATCTAAGTCTGACTTGAAATTGACTGATCAGATGTCATGAGTCTGACTTGAAATTGATCTATCAGATGTCATGAGTCTGACTTGAAATTGACCTATCAGATGTCTTACATCTGACTTGAAATTGATCTATCAGATGTCATGAGTCTGACTTGAAATTGACCTATCAGATGTCTTACGTCTGACTTGAAATTGACTTATCAGATGTCATGAGTCTGACTTGAAATTGACCTATCAGATGTCTTACATCTGACTTGAAATTGACCTATCAGATGTCTTACGTCTGACTTGAAATTGACTTATCAGATGTCATGAGTCTGACTTGAAATTGACCTATCAGATGTCTTACATCTGACTTGAAATTGACCTATCAGATGTCATGAGTCTGACTTGAAATTGACCTATCAGATGTCATGAGTCTGACTTGAAATTGACCTATCAGATGTCTTATGTCTGACTTGAAATTGACTTATCAGATGTCATGAGTCTGACTTGAAATTGACTTATCAGATGTCTTAAGTCTGACTTAAAACTGACCTATCAGATGCCTTAAGTATGACTTAAAACTGACCTATCAGATTTCCTAAATCTGACTCAAAATTGACCTATCAAATATCTTAAGTCTGACTTGAAATTGACCTATCAGATGTCTTAAATCTAGACTTAACTTTGAGATGTAAGTTGGTGAAAAATTGAGACCTGGTTATATTTTCAGGCCATTATTGAAGTTTTTAAATTTTTACACAATTGTGAATATTTATAGACTTGTCAGTACAATGAAGCAAACACTACATGAGATAGACAGATGAATTTTGTAGGCATGTTTGTATTCATACATAGATAACCTGACATGTTTCTCAGGCTCCTATAGCAAATGTTCAGAATTTAGAAATACATCAGAATGTGCTTACATAGAAATGCAGTATTGGTGTTGAAAGGCTCTTGCATTGAAATGTATTAGGGGCAAAGATGTGCATGTTTGAGAAAGGGTTCGTTAACTCTTTTTTTTTTCTTCATAAAATGATTGCTGTATACTAACAATCTAACATTCCAGAAAACATTGACGAAAGCAGTGGTGGAACTGTGCGATGAACAGAGTCTGTCAGATGGATTTCAACTTCTGATTGGTCTGGCAGAAATCCATGTTCCTCGTATGTGGGTTGAGAGAAAGGACATTGATTCAGATCACCAGGTATTTATTATGATCAGTGATAGATCCGGTAAAAATCACAGTTCCATCATATCTAACGATGTCAAGGGAAAATTAGCTTATTATGTATAGAGCGTGCTCTAGAAATGATGCCTAAATAAAATTTAATAACAGCAAAACAACATCACAATAACTATTGCTTTGCTTTTATTTTCCGTGATTCACAGTCCCTAGTCAGGCTAATAAGTCGGGAGGGCCAGAATTGAAAAGAACATGATCCCAATCTGAGTCACAGTCAACATGCAGAATATTATCCCCTGTTTCCTTGGATGGCATATGTGTTACATGCATACTATATTGCATATCAAACTATGCTTTCATATTTAATTTTAAACATTTTTTGGGGATTCACCTACCTTTTTGTATTTATTGAGTGTTTGTCACCTCAGTCCTTGCTGTATTTGATTAGTAGTGTTCCTTTTGTAAATTTTAGCACCTGGCTTAGCAAGCAGTGCTTCATTAAATTGTATCCCGCCTTCATTGTTCCAGCATTAGAGTAAGTTTTATTTACCCATCTTTATTTCTGGATTTTTGTTTTGCATGAATTTATATCTTTAAAGAATTTATTATTTTGCAAGGTGTGGGTGTGAGTTGGTACATGGGACACTCACCCCACCTGTTTATTGTGCACAGAATATTTTCAGTTCATTATTTTGCCCATGCATATGCAGAAAGGTGACAATTTGACTTTTTCCCATATTGGAGCCACTTTTTTCATTTCCTGGCCCCTTTTCACTCCAGATCTGCAAAGGTTCATTTCTCCCTTTGCATTTCAGACTGGTCTGCTTTAGATCTAAGACCAAAAAATCTCAAATCCATACACAAACTTGTTTAGACCCAAACTGGAGTTTGTGTCTGGATTTTAGACCTTTTGGCCTTAGATCTAAACCTTACCAGTTTTATCGACTGTGTATTCTGTTTTAAAAGTCCTTTTTCTCCGTTTTAAATCCAACCAATGAAATTTCTTGATTTCAGGCATGTATGCTTTCATTTTATCCTGAGTTTGAGGCAAGTGAAGATGAAGAATCAGATGTCATCTTTTTCCTGGACTTGTCCAACTCTATGAAGGGTGCAGCCCTTACTCAGGCCAAAAAGGTCCTACTTTTGACCCTTACCCACATCCCCAAGCAGTGGACTTTCAATGTGATTGTGTTTGGAACTGGTGAGTTAATGTATTATACTCTCAGTCATGAAGACAGAACTATTCAAAAGATCTCAGGATTTAGCCTGACCGCAAAGCCAGAACACCAGTGATAATATCCTTGTCAACATAAAGATCCTTTGGTATTCATTGTTGCAAGTATAAATCATGGGGTTATATCATGTCAAATATCTTGGGGTAGCAACAAGTCAAAGATCATTGGCCCAGGTCAGATATCATAGGGTTACATCAAGTCAGATATCATTGGGTTACATCTAGTCAAATATGGGGTCATATCAAGTCAGATATCATAGGTTCAGGTAAAAAATGATAGGTTTGCATCCAAGTCAAAATTATTGGGTTATTTCAGGTCAATTATCACAGGGATACATCAAGTCAGATATAATGGGATTACATCAGATTGGGTGTGCAAGCAAGAAACTGCATTATATGGGACCCTAATGTTTTCAACCTATTAAAAACTGCATAGTCTTTAATTTATGCATTCTCTTGACTGAGATAAAGCATGCTTGAATACATGTGCAAAACTGATATGATATGTGCTGTTAATAGTTCCATTTTTGTAAGATTGCAGAAAAATTCTTGTCTTTGGATCGGTGATTTGTGTCCATTTGTCCACCCATCTGGCAGCAAGATTTAGTTTAGGATTTGTGTTTAGCACATATTCTCTGGTACTGTTTCCTGCAGAGTTTGGTAACTGGTTTATAACTGCATCGTGAGGAGTACTACAACCTTCAGTAAAATTAGATCACTGTGACCAATATTTGACCTTTGCCATTAGCTCATTTTTTCAGACACTGTTACCAGCAGCATAATATAATGTGATATGCCAAAAGGATGCTGTATGCAGATCTTTTGTCCAAAATAGCATTACTAAGTAGACTCAGAAAGTAATCACTGTTAGTCACTTGTACATTTTATATTAATGCATGTATTCTACTTGTTAAGGACTGCAGTTCAGTCATAAGGGGAAAGCACTGTGCCAAGACAAGATGTACCATATTATTGAACTTAAAACAAACTGAGTTTATTGGATTTAATGCCCTTGCAGCTACAATGAGTACTGGTGTTTGTCCAAACTAAATTGGCATAATTTTGATAAAAACAGCAGTTATGAGTTTCCGTTTCATTTGTCAGAACCTAGTTCACAATTTGAGATTCGTAATACAGATCTGAAATTACTTAAGCTAGACTGAATAATTCCTTCCATTATACTGGTACTGTAATATTGAATTCTCTTTGTACAAGATTAGCAGAGACAGTAGGAATGTTCAAACATGTAAGGTTACAAAACAAGAAATTTTTGAAGGAGGTCTCACACATATATTAATTATTTAATCATGTTTTGCCTTGTTTTCATATTATGGAATGTACATATACAAGATGATATTCTTAATATATTAGCTGCCAAACTTCTTTGCATGTGCACGCTTGTGTAAAAATTATCATTATTATTATTACTTTTATTATTATTGTTGCTATTATTATTATTATTATTATTATTATTGGTGAGGGAGTGTATTATCAATAAACTTCATCTTAGTACCAGAACTAGATCACTGTAAGGCATATTTTATGCCTCAATGACTTTGTTTTTCATGACAGCTCTTGGTTTATTTTATCATTTTAAAAGTCTGCTCTTGTTTTGAGTATTCATTATTTCTACCTTGCATGATGATGTAAGAATTTGCTATTTCTGAGAGAAAGATTTATATTTGAAAATTTTTTCTTTGTGTGTTACAGGTTACCGAGAGCTTTTCCCAGGAGGAGTTTGCAAGACACCTGAGAATGTTAAAAAAGTTGAAAAGTTTGTAAAGGTAACAAAAATGTGAATTGTATATTTATGTATAACTAGTTCTCCTTTCTGTCTCTTTTCAGGATGAAAATTTTCACACAATGTGTACTCAAAAACCTTGACTTATCAGTCACTGTAATATTTCTCTATACTGTTGCTCTGTTTGTTAATCTATCCTTCATGGCCATTTTATGGCAGTTATTAAAATTTAAGAGTTTTCCTTCTAGTAGTAATGTGTTGTCTGATTCACTTGATGGTGGAACTGCATATTCTTTAATTACATACACCTAATTGCTCTTAGTTACATACACCTGATTGCTCTTGATTATATACACCTGATTGCTCTTGATTATATACACCTGATTGGTTGTAATTATATACACCTGATTGCCCTTAAGTACATACACCTGATTGCTCTTGATTAAATACACCTAATTATTATATACACCTGATTGTTCTTAATTACTTTAACGCCTGATTGTTCTTAATTACATACACTTGATTGCTCTCAATTACTTAAGTTCTTACTATATTATACAATAATAGACTTTGTTTAGGTAAATAAGACATTTATGAATCCTTGTATTTGTGCAGAGGTCAATACAGTGTGTCTTCTGGTTCATTAATTTCAACTTTATTACAACATAGGTATAAAATTGTTTTATTATGAGATGTAGTGCATGACTTTTAAATTAAGAGATTGGGTCACTAATTTATTTACCACAGAACTTAATATTGATCTATTAAATAAAACATAGTTTATACATTAGATTGGCATACAGACTACATATGCTTTTGTTGATTAGAGTTTGAGAATTTTTTCAACCTGTACAACCTGCACATTACTTGAGCCTTATGCTGTTAAACAAGGGTACCCCTTGATCTGGTCATTATAATGTAGCCTCGCACCAAAAGGTCATGTACTATTGGGTCAGTAGAGATGGCATCAATTATTAAAGAAAATATTTTGTTGTCAAAGTTAGTACATAGATTGAAGTTTATGAAGTTAATAATAGAAGCAAATTAGATCCATTTACAAGTCATTGAATGCTTCTCAGAATATCCAGCGCCTTATATTTTTATTACCCCATCAGTAGACTAATTTTCTGATTGTAAAATAGTGGTGCGATACATTAAACATGATTCACAATAGCAAAATTGCTATTACAGCTGTTTGACACTCAAAAGAGAAAAAAAAAATCATGACATCAGATAAAAGTCAATGACATCATGATGGTGCCATATGACGAATTAAAACAAATCACATAAAGTGGTGTTCTCCAATGAATAATGTCTATTTGAGGAGTCTTGTAGTAATTGGAAATATTAGGAAATCATGTTTTTCTCCTTATCTGCACCGCAGGTACTCATGGCTAAAGTCCCTTGATGAGATCATATTTTTAAGAAAAATACTTGTAGAGTTTGTCTCAAATCTCAATTACTAGCTCATGTACGTTATTGTGGAAGTAACTTTGTTATGCAGTCATTACAAGTCATGAAGTTACCTCGAATGTATCATATTTACATATACTGTATATGGAGTCAATAGGAGAAAGAAAAAAGAATTGTGAAAAAAGAGAGTTCAAGTACTGATAACTAAAAATTTTTTAATGTTAACATGTGGTACATCTCGTTTTATATTTAAAGTATATGTTAATGTAACAGCAGTTTATTTATTTGCTCATGTCCCTTTTTAAAGGAAGAAATATTAGATCATATTTTTCTAATTACAGTCTAACCCTTCTGAGAGGACCCATCAGTTAAGTAATGACCTGTCTTAAAGAGCCATACTTTTTGTGTTCTTACCAGCAGTTTGTTGATGAAACTAGTGAAAGCACAGATAGGATACAGCTATATTTTTACTGTTTGCAAAGATGGCTGCTTAATAGTTTAACTATATGTTAAAATTTTTCATTTCTATGTATGTTTTGTGCATCCTGCAGTATTTGGAACTATTCAATCACAAACCAATGACTTGTCCCAAAAATGCATGTCTTGTATTGAATAATGTACAAGTTGTCTGGACAGCCAGTTATCTTAACAAAATCATCTCATCTCCCAATGGGTCCTAATAAATGATGCTTTAGACTGAAACATAACTGTAATTTAGATGAAGAAAAAGTTAGTAATAAACAGTTTCTATCAACATTCATGCACAGTTTCATTCTGCAACAATTAGAAATCTGAAATTAAGAAAACAAATGTGTTTCAAATGCATTACTGCAATGTTTGTTGCAGGGCTTGAAAGCGGACATGGGTAACACAGAAGCCCTCCGACCACTGCACTCCTTGCATCTCTTAAAACAGGAGAGCAGTTTAAGGAATGTGTTCCTGATAACAGATGGTCATGTGAACAATGAGGAGACAACTCTGGCTGAAATTCATTGCCATTGCCAGAACACAAGGGTCTTTACGTTTGGAGTTAGGTACAGGATTATCATAAATTTGCATGGTTCTTGTGCATATTAAACAGTATATACATATATTATTCATTTATAGTGAGGATAAACCAGTCTTTGTTAAGGTTTTGGGAGTAAATGATTATCTTCAGAGTTTGGATTGTTGCAGTCGTCAATAAATACTTTTATATTTATCACAGTTGAAGATTCATGGGATATGTTTTAGAAAATTTGTTAACGTTTTGAGAACTCTGAATCCTAGAGAGTGAATATTGGATCTTTTAGAACAATATTCCTTAATTTTAAGATACTAAATTTTCATCTCAGCTCGGCCAATGTGGGTATGTGAGAAAGCTTGCTAGTAGCTTTCCATGAGTCGATGGGTTTTCCTGGGTTCTTCCCTCACCAGATATAGTGATTCCCATGTATAGCCTCTCAAATGGCGTTAAACTCTTAGCAACAACAACTGTCAAAAATGAATGTCTATAACGCTAGAGGACTCACGGTAGTAATTCAGTTCTCATAGTAAACCTATGGAAACACAATGATATTAAATATTATATATGTATAGTCTATTATATGCTGAGAAATGGCATTAAACCCGCAACAACAACAACTAAATTTTCATTATTTCCTGATAATTGGATCTGCCCCATTTTTTAAAACTGGTTTCTGGGGTGTTTTTTTTTGCTCACTTGATGCTCATTGTTTTCTATATTAATCCAGCAATGTCATGGGTTGTGAAGTATTTCTGCACACTGCATTGCATCATACTTCACAACCCATGCACAATACACTAGGCAGTGTAATGTACTTAGATATGCATGTTTATTTTTGTTGCTTGTTAGCAAACAATTGTGTATTTCCCAGAATGAAAAGAAATTAAAGTAGTTTGCTTCATGTTTTTTTTTTTTCATTATCTAATAAATAATTATTTAAAAAAAGGGATAACTATTTTAGTTTATAAAGACCTGTTTTGCTAATGCAATTAAAAATAATCTCTGTTGATGAAATCAGAATATTACCTCATTAAAAGCATTACTGTTGGTGAGGTGCAGATCTCAAACAGAAGCATCTACTATGAAGATGAATCTTGTTTTCTTAAAAGCACTGGAGGAGAATTTATATTATTATCATATATCAAATATTTTGGAATTAAAAAATTAATTACTTTTCTCATGACTGGATAATTTGTGTGCTACTGAAAATTTAAACTTTCCCTGAAAAATCTAATTGAACAGTTAATATTTTTGTTGTGTACTGATGTGCACGGAAGTTCACTGTTGGTAGGAAGTGGGCTGGTTAAATTAGGTTGATTTAATGCCTTTGTGCAAATAAAGACCACTTTCATGATATTGTTTTGGTGTATTAACGTCCTCCTTCCTTTGTTTTTAAATCTGTTCAGCAACTAGCATAATTTCTGTTCATAAGATTTCTTGATTATCTAGTGGTGAAAATATGTTTGATTTCTACAAGTTTTTCGTCTGTCAATTTTTCATAATGTATCATTTTGTCTGATGTATGTTAAAAGGGGCAGCTCTGTTTCTTGTACATTACGGCCAGAGCTGACTTACTTGAAGGAACAGACCTTAGTCAGATTTACAAAGTGTCAATCCAGTGATTGACAGTTCACCTTATTTCAGAAACTTGTCATGCCTTTCAATTGTGTATACTTGGAAGCACTGTTCACATAATATGTTTGCTATCAAGAGTTTTCAAGCTCATGTTGTACTTAAAACATTTGCTATCAAGAGTTTTCAGCATCACATTCTGCCCAAAACACTTGCTATCAAGAATTTTTGAACTTGTGTTCTACCCAGTACACTTGCTGTACTGAGTTTTCTGGACTGCTCCGGTGGCCTAAGTGGTTAGAGCATCAGCCTTGGATGTGGGAGGTCATGAGTTCAAATCGCAATCAAAGACTTATAAAAAGGGTACTAACAGCTGCCTCACTTGGCTCTCAGGATCAAGAAGTTAGTGTTAGAACTGTTTGACCTGGTGTCAGGATAATGTGACTGGGTGGGCCATGATGCTGCATGTCTGTGTCATGATGCCCCAGTGCAAGACATCACTATAAACTGTAACACTGCAGACATAATAGCAATATGACTAAAAGGTGTTAAAGCTATGTTCAAAATCCAAATCACACACACAAATACTCAGTACACTTGCAATCAAGTTTTTAAACTTGTGTTCTACCCAATGCACTTGCTATCATGAGTTTTCAAACTCATGCTCTACGCAATACATCTGCTATCAAGAGTTTTTGAACTCATATTCTACCAAATACACTTGCTATCAAAATATTTTGGATTCATGTTCGACCCAATACATTTCCCAAAGTGTTGCATGAAAAGTTTGAGAAATATTTTAAACGGAATAGTGATTGTTGTGTTGGTCCATCAACTGTTCGATTAAAATATGCTGGCTTAAGGATTAAATATCTTTGGACCGTGGTAAACATTGTTGTGCCAAATAAGTTGAATATTAGTGAAGGTCTTTTTAATCCCATTATTTATATCTGCACAGTATCTGTTCACTTTTATGCACACTTTGCTTATTTGTATTTGTAGAGTGTTCCTTCTTAATTAAAGTTGTAGACTTTGTTTGCAGATAACACTAATTATAATGCCCCTATCTGATGGAAAAGTAAGTTTTGACCTTCCAAATGTTATTGTTTGCATTATAAACAGTATTTAGGATGAATTAGATCCAAAGCCTATTGACAAGCATTTCATACTGTGATCTTGATCTGAAATCTATTGCCAAGTATTACATACCATGATCTTGATCCCAAGCCTGTTGCCAAATATTACAAACTATGATCTTGATCCCAAAATATTGCCAAGTATTACATGCATGACCTTGATCTCAAACCTTTTATCAAGTATTACATACATGATCTTGATCCCAAACCTATTGCCAAGTATTACATACATGATCTTGATTCCAATCCTATTGCCAAGTATTACATTCCATGTTCTTGATCCAAGACCTTTTGCCAAGCACTATACACCATGATCTTGATCCCAAAACTATTGGCAAGTATTACATACATGATCTTGATCCCAAACCTATTGCCAAGTATTACATACATGATCTTGATTCCAATCCTATTGCCAAGTATTACATTCCATGTTCTTGATCCAAGACCTTTTGCCAAGCACTATACACCATGATCTTGATCCCAAAACTATTGGCAAGTATTACACACCATGATCTTGAT
>JAECUM010011275.1:0-77906 GCA_016617855.1 Megalonaias nervosa | reverse complement strand
AAAAAACAAAAAAAAAACCAATTAGGATAAATCACTTTTCCTAAACAAAATACTGGGAAATAAATATCTTCAGCCCAGATCTATTATCAAAATTATCATGTCACCGGAATCATGTACAAAAGATCGAAGATAGAGTGCACTTCTATCAGGCAATAATTGTAGAGAGGATAAGAACGTATACTTTATTGCATATATATATATATATATATATATATATATATATATATATATATATATATATATATATATATATATATATTGCGTCGATTGCATAACATTTACAACACGCAACAGATATTTTGCGTTATGTGGTCTCTTGGGGGTGGGGGCAAAATTTTGACCGAAGTTTCCAAAATAAACCAGCGATTCGGGCGGGCGAACAACTACTTTTCACATTCGACACCGTTGATTAAATCTTTGACTGCAGATGTTGCAAGCTATATCATGAACGCTTTGCATATAGTAAACATTAGAGGGGGAAACCCTAAATATTTATGAGGGGTATTTTTGACAGATATGTACGATATTTCTTGTCGAGCATACAACAAAATCTTCTAACTATGTGCAGGTACCTCGAACAATCGAGTGCGGTAGTCTTACATTGAAGGAAAGCGGAGGATTTGGATGGAAGCCTCTGATATACTGAGGCGGCCAATGAACTTTGCACGTCTTCGAACCAAGGCCCAAACTCATGACCGCAAAGATGAAAAGTAAGAACTTCATCTACGTTTTTAGACTCACGTGTCACTAAGAATTTGTACTTTTTCTCCAACAAAATTAGCACACGCTCTTCTGAGTTAATGTGATAATAACCCTCGGTAGGTTTTTGTGTACCTGTTGAAAGCTGATCCTCTTTTGTATTTGTTACATTGTAATAACACACTGATCGTCGATATAGCTTTCTGATATAAAGAGAATGCCCACTGGTGGTGCAGTTTTACAGGTGTTTTTACAACCAGCGGTTCTATCGTGGAAAACGCAGTCACATTAAAGTAAGTAGAGTAAGCCCCCCCCTCTCTCTCTCTCTCTCTCTCGTTAAACAATTAATCACACTGATGTTATATACAATTATGAAAAAGTTTTTATCGATGATACATTAACCTGTTTCGTATGTCACAAGAATAACAAGCGATAAACCACTTCTTGATATCATGCAAGGAAAATGTGTCACATGATCATACACAATATCCAAATTTGTATTGACAACAAAATGTGTGTTTCTTTATACGAGAAAATAGAATAGTACATCATTTGACATTTGTTTGTAAACCTTGTTGAAGGATATCAAACTTTATCCATCCAATACTCGCAAAAGATACGACTTATCCCCCTCGTAGTAGAATTGAATCCACAATACAATGTTTGTGCAATCTTCTATATTTATGTTATATTCTTTACTGTGTTTTTTGCAGTGCTGAGTTTTAATATTAAGACATTAGGCAAAAAATTTAATTCAACGTGCTGTTATCGGATAAAAATTGTTAGCTTAATCAGATATCTATAAATTCCCTATGCAGTCACTGTTTGCCATCTACGGCACATCTAGCACAGATTCCTGAAAAATAACGATCCACAATTATTAAATAATGGACTAGTTTCGGATGTGTAAAGATATTTCTTTTTCTGTTTCAATCCGATGATGACACTTTTTTTCTGTCAAGTGTATGAATAACAAAGGTGAACCAGCTTTACTTCCAGCTCTTCTGACCGAAATTGAGATTAAATCGAAATTTAGACCTGCGTCTTATTTCTTTTTGTAACCAAAACAGCTCTGAGGAGGTATTACATTTATCTTGCTTGGACTAAAAAATGTCTGCATGTATTTATCTTTAGCTTGGACAAAGTCAAATACCTAGTAACCTCCATTAACCACTTATGAATTATCAACTGTTCTATTGTTGGCAAAAACGTCCTATCCAATACGTTACACATTTTTATTAAGTTTGTCAAAAGCTAAAATACTTTTGAAATACCAACATGTTATGTTGCATATTTATACTGCTTCTCTTCTAGCGTGGCAGATTGGATTAAGGCGTCGGTCCTTTCATCTCTATCCGCTTGGGTTCCATTCTCGGACTCATCCAATGTGGGTAGGTGAGAATACTTGCCAGTACCTTCTCGTGTGTCGGTGGTTCTTATTCGGGTTTATCTCTGGTTTTTCCTCCACCCGTTATACTGGTCACCATGTATGGCTTATCTTATATTAAGAAATGGCGTTAAAACCCAAATCAATAACTGCAAAAAATATTTATCACACAATTCTTGTCCGTAATCATACAGACAAATGAAGGACAAGGAAATAACTGTTATATAATATAAACATTTATATTACCTATATCAGATATATTTACCTGGGCAGAACGGTTAGTGGTGTGTCAAACGTAATCTAATAAAATGCAAATTCTATAAGCACATTAAACATAAATTTGAACAAAACGTATCCATTAAAACAGCCTTGAATAAAATCTATCCTGTCAAGCAAGATTGTAATTTTATAATACTACCTCGAAACAAATCTTACCCGCAATATAGTAATTGCATAATACTGCCTGAAAGTAAATCTTACTAGTTAAGAAATATTGTGATTTTTAATACTACCTCGAATCAGTTATTACCAGTAGAGCAATATTGTAATTGTATAATACTGCCACGAACCAAATCCTACCTAGTCGAGCAATATTGTAATTTTATAAAGCTGCCTCGAAGCAAATGTTACTAGTCGGATCTATTCTAATTTTTTAATACCCCCTGGAAACCAGTCAAGCAATTGTAATGTTTTAAAAATTATATTTAAGCAAGATTATAATTTCATAATACTGCCTCGAAACAAATCTTACCAGTCGAACAAAATTTTTAATTTATAATACTTTCTCGAATCAAATATTACCAGTTCACCTTTGTTTTTATTTGCATAATACTGCATTGAAACAAATCTTACCAGTTGAGCAATATTATAATTGTACAATACTGCCGCGAAAAACATCTTACCAGTCAAGCAATGTTTTTAATTGTAACACTGTCTTGAAACAAATCTTACCAGACGATCAATATTGTAAGTATATGATGTTGCCTAGAAGAAAATCTTATCTGTCCAGCAATGTTGTAATTTTATACTATTGACTCGAAGCCAGTCTTACAAATCGAGCAGTGTTGTAATTTAATTTGTTGATGACACTGATTCTCACATTTGTTTCCATCTTAAGTTTATAATTTAAGCTCTTTTCAGTGATGTTTCCTTTTTTAATTGTCATAATGTATACTTTGTATCAAACTGCGATGAGAAACAAAATTAAAATGAATTCCTTAAGACGACTAAACTTCTGAATTCTGTTGCAAACTTACAAGTCAGCTTCCAGTCTTAATAATCAAATCTTGATTTGAACATTTACATCCTGCTAGAGCAAAGCTAATACAGTATCTAATAAAGGTGGGGCTTTTTTAAAACTAGTTTGGCAACTGTAAGGTAGATTTTCAACCAAGACTTAATATGACTTATTTCAATTGCAGACTGCCTTTACTCGATGGTTTACTGGTGAAATCATAATAAGAAGTAAATTGTAGGAGTTCGTGGGGTTTATACAAGTGCATTTTTATGTGTACGCAATAAAGCAACGATATCTCTTGGAGATGAAGGGTCACATCATAGTGATCAAGACAGCTTACCATTAAGCCGGGTGTGGGAATAGTACCTTCTGTTTAATAACCACTCTAAAAGGTGTTATTTTGGAGGAAAGGACTCTGTAAATGGACACTGCAGACTAAAATCAAAAACATACCACCACGATCGTCCAATTGTTCTCTGAAAATCCGTTTTTAAATTTCAAAATGATGCTCGAAAGGAAGCTAGCGATAGATAAAATCACAGTCTAAACATCTACATTATTAAACTGTGTCCCCTATTCTCACCATCTAGTTGCATTCAGGATTCCGTGAACACTTCTTTGTCATCTACAAGAAACATAATACATACTATAACCAAACTCTCCCAATCGGTGTAGCTTGAGCTTGGGTTACACGGAAGAAACCTGAATATATTCTCGTCTGGGAACTGAATCCAGGATCTTAAACATTTGTAGTCAGCTTTTTTTCCACCATATATATTACACATTATTCGGCCCTCGTCGTGCGTGACACAACGCGACTAAATAGATAGATAAACACAGCTTGAACGACATATACGAAGAGAAGTTGATCATCAGAACCGCGTGGTATTTGTTGAAACAAGTAGAATCAGCCTTTATACTAGCCAGGATGAGTATAAACCTGAATGAAAACAAGAGGTTTTCCAGTATTCATTACACCTTTGAATAGTGAGGACAAGCACATTTACACATACAAACGATAATATAGAGAACATGCCTTTACAACTAGACCGTAAAATATACACATTTGTGTCTATAAATTAAGAATGTCTCATTTATACTGATTTACTAACGTCTTGCATTGTCATAGCATGTCTATAATTAACCAACACATAACATTACTAATTGTACAGCCACCATAGAAAAGCTTATGTTATTGCTCTCTAAAATACAGAACTATATTATTTACACATGTTCATAATTCATCATTAAAATCGTAATATTCAATACAAACTTCACATCGGAATAGCAAACTTCACATTTGAATGATATTCTTCAGAATGTGTCCTCAAGTGTGCTACAAGAAATCCACTCTGACTAAACCGTATTATACAAACTTACTATGTTAATAACTTTGTGTAAACGATGTAATTTAACCACGTTAATAATTACTCACAGATATATTTTCCAGGGATGCCACGAGAGCACATATAACTAGAAAACTTGGGGGCTCATTTTACATGACTCATATTACAATTGTATTTCCTATATGATCTCAGCATCTGTTTCTTAGTACTAAACTCTACTCTGTGTCCAAATCATAATAAATCACATGATAGTCTCCATTAGCGATGAATTCATGGTGAATTTCTTGTCATGGTTATACTATATTTGTTGAGAGCGCGGAGAGAAGAAAAAAATTGTTTAACTAGACTGGGGTTACATTCGTTTGTAATGAACCGTAATAAATAATTGTTATCCAAGTCCTAAATGTGCGTTCCCTGTTTTACAGTAATGGCAAATTAAGTCTAGTTGTGAATATCAACGATCACGTGATTCTTACTCTAAGACAAAGATAACAAGCAATAAATACATTAACTATCAATGACCACCAAATGACATAACCTAATTTGAACATTTCAGTGTAAAAGACAAAGCATATATGATACTTCGCCCTCAATTGATTTATATAAAAATAATTATTACAATGAAATCACTGGCAGACCGACGGACGGATGGACAGATATTCTTACGTGTAGACGTGCACAACCTAACACAAAATAGCCCCCACAGCATGAATCTAACAGTATACTAGTGAAGAATATCGCCCCAGTGTGAATTTTGAATTTATGCTTCTAAATCTTATAGTCGCAAGAGATCTTACCAATGTACAAATACAGTACAGTGTGAAGTTTGAATTATGCCTCTAAATCTTAGAGTCGCAAGAGCTCTTATGAATGGACAAATACAGTACAGTGTGAAGCTTGAATTTATGCCTCTAAATCTTATAATAGCGAGAGATCGTACGAATGGACAAATACGGAATAGTGTGAAGTTTGAATTCATGCCTTGATATCTTATATTAGTCTGCATGAGAATTTATGCAAACTCAAATACAGTTTATTGGCTATTAACAAATGTGAAAATTTCGTAAATCATATTTCTAATTGATCTCCAAAAATCATGTTCATTTCTGTATTCACAATGTAATCCAAACATGTACATGAAATTCATTGTATTTTTATAACACTCAAGCCCTTTCCAGTCGTTGGAAAAAGGAGGTAATTTATTTTTATTTAGAAAAAACGACATCATTCTTTATTAAACGGTAGATTAAAAATTGTATTTAAAATACTTTGACGTTTGTAATGGTTAATATAACCTCTGAATCAACCGCCAACAATAAAATGCACAACATTTCTACGCGTGAATTAATGACATGGGTTTACGATCAAATAATGAAGGAATAAAGGAAGGAATAGCATATACAAAGGAATAAATAAATAAATAAATAAATAAATAAATAAATAAATAACAGAGTACATAGTTTCTATTAACAATCACATGGAAGCGGCTTGGAGCCATTTCTGTTAAAGTAAGGCTAGTATATTATGTTATTTGGGTTAAGAGTTGACCCTCATCTACAGATATATTAGTATCACTTAAAAGGTGTTTGAATGCTGTTATGTATAGGCTCGTTCAAAAGTAACAAAAGAAAAGAGTGAACCCAACAATCTTTGTAAGTTTTAACAAAAATAATTTATTTCCCTAGAAAACACGGTGAAAAGGTGAAAATAGAAAATAGGACTTAAAGTTTGTGAAGACAATCCAAACATTTATCCCAGTACTAAAAAAGTACAAGTCATATCACTAAATAGTTTTAACTGAATCCAGGTTCGAATCTTGATGACGTTCCAAGATGGAGGAGGATGACGTCATGTGAAGTCTTTATACGAATGTCAAGAGTTCCACGTGAACCACAACTTGTAATGTTCCATTTTAAAATAAATTTCCACTGAATGTCTTTGTCCTAAAACTTTTATACAAAGGAATCACTTGTATAGTTCTCCAGGGAATAAATTATTATATTCTAAAAAATAGATGAACTTCTGAACAAGATGTCATCTATGAAAAAACATCTCGAGCTCCAAAGATGTAAAACTACAACTCTTTACGGCACCTAATAGAAACATATCCTTCTTCTTGAAGATATATTATACGACTGACTAATTCACGGGAATCTGAGTATTTTTAAACTGAACTAAGGCGTGGTTATTTCATCATCAAACAGTGCAGTAAACAATGCTTTACACGTAAGCAAGAAAATGACCCTGGCAATAACCAGTCGTTTTAATGTAGTGTTTACTAAATTGGCAAACGACGGCAAGATAAAATCGTGTTTATGCGAATCATAGTATGTTTTATATAAACATAATATCTCTTTCAGAAATATCAGATCCCGTGAAAATAATCATTACAATGAAATATAATTATACAAAAATAAAAAAAGAGTTTAAAATTAACACACAAGTAATTAAATTACATATTCTTAACACTATCCCCCATAAAGAAAAAAGAAAGATTTATGTGATAAAGCTTTCTTTTTACCATATGTAAACTATACATGAGGTAAAGAAAATTACATAGGAAGAACTCTTATTAATTATACAAGGTGTATATGAAAATAATATTTCTATACACGGGAAAGTGCATCTGCAATCAAATTGTCTTTTCCTTTGATGTGCCTGACGTTGAGATTATATTCTTGCAAAAACAAACTCCACCTTAGTAATCTATGATTTTTATTTTTCATCTTGTCGATGAAAGTAAGGGGGTTGTGATCACTAAACAGAACAACCGGAGAAGGAGCTGAGCTCATGTAAACATCAAAATGCTGTAATGAATATATTAAAGCTAAACATTCCTTCTCGATTGTTGACTAATTTCTTTGGTGCTTATTTAATTTCTTAGAGAAATAGCACACTGGGTAATCAACACTATATTTATCTTCTTGAATCAATACTGCTCCAACCCCAACATCACTTGCATCCACAGATAATATGAAAGACTGATTGAAATTTGGAGCTTTGAGAACCGGCGCACTCTTGACTATGGCTTTTAATCTGTCAAAAGCTTCCTGACATTTTTCAGTCCAACGAAACTTGTTTTTCTTACTTAACAATTTTGTCAGAGGTTCAGCAATATTAAAAAAAAAATTGGAACTAAACTTTCGATAGTATCAGGCCATATCAAAAATCGCATCAGTTGCTTTTTACTGACAGGCACAGGAAAATCAGAGATAGCTTTGACCTTAGCATCGATGGGTTTAACTTGACCATGTCCCACAATATGTCCTAGAAAAGTTACACAAGCACGGCAGAACTCACTTTTAAATATATTGTCAAATTTGCATCAGTGAGTCTTTCAAAGAATTTCCGAATCGCGGCTAGATGTTCTTTCCAGGTGTCGTTGTAGATGATGACATCATCGATGTAAGCATCACAGTTATCTAGACCAGAGGTAATCATAGTCATCAAGCGTTGAAACGTACTTGGGGAACCCTTCATTCCGAACGGCATTACTTTATATTGATAGAGTCCATCTGGAGTCACAAATGCCGAAATTTCTTTCGCTCTTTCCGTAAGTGGAATTTGCCAAAATCCTTTCAGAAGGTCAAATTTGGTGACGAACTTGGCATTTCCAATTTTATCAACACAATCATAAATTTTTGGTAATGGAAATGAATCTGTTTTTGTCACACTGTTCACCTTCCTATAATCACTGCACATACGGAAAGTTTAATCCGGTTTCGGAACAAGTATGCATGGTGAACTCCAATCACTTTTACTGGGCTCTATGAAATCGTTCTCCAGCAAATACTGAATTTCCTTTTTCAATTATTCCTGTTTGAGAGGGTTCATCCTGTATGGGTGTTGTTTCACAGGTTTTGAATCTACAATCTCAACGTCATGAAACATTTTCTTTGTCCTTGTAGGAAAATCTGGAAACAGGTGCTAATATTCGAATAATAACAGTTTAAGTTCATTCCTTTCTTGTTCTTGTAAATGTAAAAGATTCTGGTCTAGATTATTCATAATTTCCGAATTCCGAAGATTTGTTGTTCCAAGATCAAAAATGTCCGATTGAATTTCTTCACTTAAATCCTCAGTTGGTGGGACACGTACAACTAAATTAATTGCATGATTTACTTGACTATCTCTTTCAATACACTAGTACTCCATTAATTTATTTAGATCAGAGTACTATAATTATAATTTAACTCATTCATTTTCTACTTTACTTTATAAGGGCCGTAAAATTTAATTTGAAGAAAATTTTGAAGAATGTGCAAGAGAGAATGAACTCTATTACAAAACTCAAATGTTCTCTGAAGTAAAGTTTTGTGAAACCATCGCTTCACTTTTGACTTGAATTGCTCAATGCCAAATTCAAGCATAAGAAGCTGAGAATTCCAGACATGAAATTTGACCTTTGACCAGATTGGACAGATTTGGGAAGGCCAAATTGAGTAACAAAACCTTTATCAAAGCTTTTACTATGGTATTCCTCAAAGGAATTGATTCTGGGAATCTTGTTCAGGCACAAATAATTTCCAACAAATGTTGGTTACCTGACTTGGTCTTAGGTAAGGGACCAACACAATCTACCATAATTCTGCTAAATGGTTCGTCAAATGCAGGAATAGGTTACAGATGAGCCTTAGGTATCTTCTGATTGGTTTCTTACCATTTGACAAATATGACAAGATCCACACACATTACAAACATCACTTTTGATTCTTGGCCAATAAAAGTGAGTCAAGATCTTGTGATAAGTTTTATGTATCCCTAAATGGCCAGCCAGAGGAGTTTCATGGGCCAAACTAAGTATTTCCTGTCTGTAAGATTTTGGAACTACAATCTGATAGTTCATTGACCATTCGTCATTAGCAGGTACCTCGGAAGGTCTCCATTTTCTCACAAGAATTCCATTTTTAATGAAATAACAGACAGGTACTTCAGTGGCTTCAGTTTCACTAATGGCCCTCTGAAACAAACAGGAGATCTCAGGATCTTTTTCCTGTTCGATGACAAGTGATTGTCGTTTGTCACCCTGATTAGATAAAAGAGAATGAGTATTTAAAACAGATCACTGTGATAAATACCTTTTGATTGATCCAAATTAGAAGTGAAAGACACCTCATCAAAAGCCTGACTAATACATGTCTCAGCTAAACGAACATTTTGCTTATCAAAATCATTCTCAAGAGCTTTCTTTGACATAGCTCTGGTGACTGCACAAGCTGGGTATAACTCAGGGTATTCTTTTTCAACAGGATCAACTTTCTGATCCAAAGAAGGCTTGTCAGTTACAAGTGGATTAACCACAGCCTTGTCTCCAGCTAGGTCGTTGCCTAGCAACAAATGTATGCCCTCAACGGGTAAAGTAGACACTATACCGACTGTCACAGGTCCTGAAACTAAGTCTGATGACAAATTTACAGAATGGAGAGGAACATTAACAAAGCCGCACTCTACTCCCTGAATGAGAACACTCTCATTAGAACAGGACTTCTCAGAAAAAGGCAAAGTACCTGCTAATAAAAGGGTCTGAGAAGCTCCTGTATCCCTCAAAATTTTAATAGGGATAGGATTGGCCAAATCACCCAAGAGTGATATAGAACCCTTCGACATGAATGGTTCATAATTCTCCATAATAAAATCAGACTGGGGTTTATTAGACCCCACAAATGTATTGCTTTCAATACATGACCGTGACCTTGACCTCTTAGAAATAAGAGCATTTGGGATAGGTCTATCTTGATTCTGATGCCTATATTTCAATTTGAAGCAATCAGAAATGACGTGTCCTTTTTTCTTGCAATAAGTACACGTAGGAATAGACAAGGATTTTGATCAGGGATAACCTTTCAAGTACCTTTCTCCTGTCGAGCCCGATGGTCGAAAATGGAATTTAATTTCTTAGTTATTCCATTAATTGTTTTGAATACTTGGTTTCAATTACGATGGTAATATTATCATACTTGAAACATTCGTAGCATTTGGATTATTTGAATCATTGCGGAATTTAGTGTTATTTCCTCCCAAAGATAACGTGCTCCGCATGAGTTGGTGACAACACAATGATAGAAATCAGTTTTGTTTTTAAAGCAACAGAAGCCAAATATGTATTGAATAAAACATTTTGCCACTTCTTCTACTGGAATAACAAGTAGTTAGCAAAGCGATGATACCCATTTATGTCTGTTTGATTCTAACCCTGATTATTATTATTATTTATCGTATGCATTGCATGTTCAGCCATTTAACAGCATCATCAGCAAAGTGCAGAGCCTGGAACCCACCGGGAAGCTTTGTCAGTGGACAGTTGTTCATAATGTGTGATCTGGTCTGTAGAGCACCACAGCTACGGAAAGAGTCAGTGGCCTGACCTCATACCCACGCTACTTCCAAATGTTACATCTGTCTGTTTTAGATGTCTAGCCATGTTACCCACGCTACTTCCAAATGTTACATCGGTCTGTTTTATTTGTCTAGTCATCTTACCCACGCTACTTCCAAATGTTACATCGGACTAGTTTAGATGTCTAGCCATCTTACCGAAGCTACTTTCAAATGTTACGTCTATCTGTTTTAGATGTCTAACCATCTTACCCACGCTACTTCCAAATGTTACATCTGTCTGTTTTAGATGTCTAGCCATCTTACCCACACTACTTCCAAATGTTACATCGGTCTGTTTTATGTGTCTAGCCATCTTACCCACGCTACTTCCAAATGTTACATCTGTCTGTTTTAGATGTCTAGCCATCTTACCCACGCTACTTCCAAATGTTACATCTGTCTGTTTAGATGTCTCGCCATCATACCCACGCTACTTCCAAATGTTACATCTGTCTGTTTCAGATGTCTAGCCATCATACCCACGCTACTTCCAAATGTTACATCGGTCTGATTTATTTGTCTAGCCATCATACCCACGCTACTTCCAAATGTTACATCGGTCTGTTTTAGATGTCTAGCCATCATACCCACGCCCACGCTACTGCCAAATGTTACATCGGTATGTTTTATTTGTCTAGCCATCTTACCCACGCTACTTCCAAATGTTACATCGGTCTGTTTTATTTGTCTAGCCATCTTACCCACGCTACTTCCAAATGTTACATCTGTATATTTTACATGAGTAGCCATCATACCCACGCTACCTCAGAATGTTACATCTGTCTGTTTTAGATGTCTAGCCATCATACCCACGCTATTTCCAAATGTTACATCGGTCTGCTTTATTTTTCTAGCCATATAACACTAATTTATATTTATGAAAATGATTTGTATCTTAGTCTACCGATAAGGTTGCTATGTCTAGGAAGAACGAATGCATGACTTAGTGGTAATGTTAGCGCAAGAAATGCACGTTTTTATTAAATATTGTTATGCAAAAATTGAACCGTGAGTTAAAGTTTTCTTTTCCCCCACTGTCAGTGATTAAACATAAAGGCGACATTTGCAAACGTGCTCCTAATTTTTTAAAAATTAATGAAGATTTTAAGGCAGTGTTTCTCAAAGTGTAGTACGCGTACCATAGGTGGTACGCGAAATGGTTTCAAGGGGTAAGTGGCAGAAAAAGATTCACTAACATTCGCACTAAAAAGAAAACACAACGTCACTGGTAAAAGGGGTACGACCGATGTAGGACAAAGGGGAATTCGAATATTATAGTCCGGGAAACACTGTGTTAAGGCGACATATTTAATTAACTTGAAATAAAATAATACACACCTTGTTATTTCTTTTCTCTCAGATCAAATTCATTGTCAAAACAAAAGCAGTTTATCGAACGCAGTAGAAGAAACCGACCTGTACTTAACAATAATCAATATTTTCTTAAAGTTTGGTTTTGTTGTTTGTTGTTGTTGTAGGGTTTAATGCCATTTTTCAGCACAAGATAGGCTATACATGCGCGGCCAGTATAAATGGTGGAGGAAGAATCCGGGAAAACCCCGGAAAGAACCACCGACCCACAAGAAGCTACTGGCAAGCTTTCTCACATACCCACACTGGCCAAACCCGAGACTCGAATCCACGCAGAGATGAGATGGCAATGATCCGTAACACACTGCTTTATGTAATACTAACAAGTCATCCCTGGAGTTTGACATTAGCTACGGTCCGTTTTAATACTAACAGATTGATGTTGTCTGACATGAGACACACGCTGTTTTAATTTAATACTCACATTACATTTATGTAGTCTGATATTAGTAACTCACTGTTTTAATACTAAAATTACATTGCTGTAGTTTGACACTAGCAACGCACTGTTTTAATTGAATATTAACAAGTCATCGCTCTAATCTGACACTAGAACACTCCGTTTTAATACTAACATTACACTGCTGTAGTCTGACACTAGAAATAATCAGCTCCAATCACACGTTACCATTACATTACAGAAATCGTCTGCTCCAGTCTGGCAATACCAATACATTGCTCTAGTCGGACAATACCAGTACATTGCTCCAGTCTGAAAACATCGTTACATTGTTACAATCTGACAATATCATTACATTGTTCCAGTCTGAAGACATCGTTACGTTGGCTCAATCTAACACTAGCAAAACATTACTCCAGTCTGAAGACATCGTTATATTGGTTCAATCTGACAATATCAATATACTGCTCCTGTCTGAAGACATCGTTACATTGGTTCAGTATGACACTAGCAAAACATTATTCATTTTGACACTAGATTTGCTTTGCTTAAATCTGAAACAGAAACGCTTTGATCCGATATGACACTAGAGGCACAATTTCCAATCTGATACTAGAACGCTTTGCTCCAATCTGACATTAGCAATTCGCTGCACCAATTCGGCAACAACAGCATTCTCTTCCAGTCTGACACTAGCGTTACCTTGCTCCAATCTAATGCTAACAATGCATTGCTCTGATTAGACACTAGCAATAGACAGCACCAATCTGACACTAGCAACACTCTGTTCCAATCTGACACTACTAATGCATTGCTCTGATCAGAACACTAGCAATATGTTGTTTCACTCTGACAAGCATTTCATTTCTGATCTAGAAACTCATTGCTGCAATTTGCCACTAGCAAAAATATGTTCGGATGTATTATTTGTAATGCATTCCACCAATCTGATACTATCAATAAATTGCTCTAATCAGAGACACCAGAAGAACGCTGTTATAATCTGACATTGACTCAATTTGACACTAGCAGTATAATTCTCCGATCTTTCACTAGGAATACGTTACTCAAATCTGACACTAGCAATATATTGCTTTAATATGACCCTAGAGGTATCATTCTCCATTCTGGTGCTAGCATAGTGTTGCTCGAATCTGACACTAGCAATACATTACTCCATACTGCCGCTGGCAATATATTGCTCAAATCTGACACAAGCAATAAATTGCTCCAATCTGATACTATTAATAAATTGCTCCAATCTGACACTTGCAATACCTTATTTCGATCTGACACCAGCAAGTAAGGTCTCCAGGCTGACACTAACAATGCATTGCTACGATCTGACACTAACAATAAAATGCTCCAATCTGACACAAGCAACTCATTACTTCAGTTAAACGTTTGCAGGATTTGTACCAGCGCCATTCTCATCACCAATCCAAACGATATTCACTGAACATGGGTTAAATGATGGCAGCTAGACTGATATCGTTGAACATGGGTTAAATGTAGCCATCAGACCGATATCACTGAGCATGGGTTAAATGTTGACATGTAGATCAATATCACAGAGTATGGGTTACACGCTGATATGTAGACCGCTACCAGTGAACATGGGCTAAATCTTGACATGTAGACCATATTACAGTTCATGGGCTAATTGTTGGTAGGTAGACGAATATCATGGACGACATACTTAACATCATAAAAGCAGCAACTTGATGTCATGTTTTAACTCGAAATCAGAAACAGACTGGTGAATTTGAAACTTGGAATCAGAATCGGCCTGGTGAATTTGAAACATGCATCTATCAAAATCGGTCTGGTGAATTTGAAACATGCATATATCAGAATCGGCCTGGTGAGTTCAAAATATGCATCAATCAAAATCGGCCTGGTGTATTTGTAACATGCAAATATCAGAATCGGCCTGGTGAATTTGAAACATGCATCTTTCAGAATCAGCCTGGTAAATTTGAAACTGGGAATCAGAATAGGCCTGGTGAATTTGTAACATGCATTTATCAGAATCGGCCTGGTGCATTTGAAACATGCATATATCAGAACGGACCGGTGTATTTGAAACATGCATCTATTGGAATCCGTCTGATGATTTATGTAATACATCTATCACAATCGGCCAGGTGACTTCGAAAATTACATCTAACACAATCGGACTGCTGACTTAGATACATTACATTTGCATTATGATTTATTGGCATGTAAAAATTTATAAAGTATACCTAAGGTGAAAATTGATACACACGAATTAGAACTACAGTTTTCGGTCAAAGGAGATACCTAATTCACACACGAAGTAGAACTACAGTTTTCAGTCAAAGGAGATATCTAATTCACATGCCAGTCTGATACACTTTAGCTGTAATCAATGGCTAGTTAGCTAGGAAGACAATGACATTCCGTTTAACAAGATTCTCCATTGTTTTCCACTCTGGAATACAAGTCACAAGGGTATATAGTTCTCAGTAACATAAGTGATTGTGTCCTGGAACAAGAACTTTTTTTACTCTCTCTCTCTCTCTCTCTCTCTCTCTCTCTCTCTCTCTCTCTTTAAGTTACTTATAAAACAGAACGGAAAATCCTATCCCTGGATTTTACTGGATAATGCGTGAGAATACCAGGCGGGATTAATATTTAATACAAATAATAATATCCTACAGGTATAGAGAATTTTTAATTCGTCTCTAAGGAAGTTCAAACCAGGTCCACGAGTAAATGGCACCAATAGCCTTGCCTGCACGCACCAGTCCATATACCATCACGACTAAACACATCACAAAAAAAATGATTCTACTAAGTCAGTTGTACATGAACTCCTGCGTAGCAGGCACAATAATCAGTTCCCATCTATCTGAACAGTCACTCCGGATTCCTACAAAGAAATCATCAAATCAAAGTATATAGACTAATTAGAGAGAACTACAAATGTAAACCAAATAAAACGGAAAGTCCTATTCCTTGATTCTATAGGAGAATGTTTGAGTTCTTATTAATATTTATCAACGTATTCAATGACCAGAGTCTGAGATCGCTGTCAACATGATACATTATAGGCATTTCCGATCACGGTCAATATGGTGCATAAACAGCATTTGAAATTATTGCTAAGATTTGTGCATGTTTGGTGTCTGAGATTACTATCAATGCCGTACTTAAATGGCATCTGAGATCAATGTCAACATTGTACACTATCGGCGTCTGAGATCACTGACATCATGGTAAAGGCTCAGCGTCAGAGATCACTGGCAATATTTTTATATTGTCGGTGTCAGAGATCAATTCCAACATAGAATAAGATCGGCGTCTGAGATTATTCGAGTATGTTCCGGTTGTTTACATTGTCTTCCATCCATCCCTTGACTGGTACTAGGAAGCATGAAGCAGGCCAACATTAAACTAACCATGCAAGTAATAACGAAAGGAATACATTTTCAATTCCGGGGTTTGCTGATTCTATAACCACCTCCTTATAATATTTACAGTACATGGACATTGCGATTGAGTTAGGCTGATTATCAAAAACACTAATCCAGTAATTATATATATATATATATATATATATATATATATATATATATATATATATATATATATATATAAAGAATGATACATATTAATGCTATTCGAGACTAACTGGAAACTGCATATTAAGCTTCAAAATATCACCTGTTCCATACAAATATACAACGGAGTTTATTAGCACACTGCAGGTACTAACAGCTGCCTCGCTGGGTGCACAGCATTAAGAGGTTAGTGTTAGGACTGGTCGGCCAGGTGTCAGGATAACGTGCCTGGGTGGGACATCATGCTATCTGTCTGCGGCATGAATCCCCAGTGAGAGCAATCAATATAAACGGCCACACCGCAGACATCGTAGCGACATGACTGAAAAACTGTTAAAGCTACGTTAAAAATCCAAACCACACACACACACACACTAGTACACTACAAGACGATGAATTGTTTATGGAAGTGACTGGAGAAGATCACTCATCATGCAAATACTATTAACCATACTGCCTCAATATTGCATGATGAATATAAGACGTAGAGAGGAGATTTGCTCGACACTAGTAAATATCGGGTATATTAGATCGAGTGATCAAAATACTTGCGCTTTAAGTAACAAAGAAAAGATTGAAGCCAACAAGCTTCGTAAATTTTAACAAATAATTTATTTCCATAGAAAATAAGGTAAAAAATATGAAAAAGAAAATACGGTTTATGAATCTAATCCAAAATTATTCCTAAAATAAATGAATATAATTCATGACAATAAAAATTCCAAAGTGCATCACAGTTCGTATCCCGATGAAGTTCCAAGATGGAAGGGGATGACGTCTTCTATAACCACTTTTGTGTTGACATGTCAACAGTTCCTTGTTGAATCCAAGAATAATAATCCGGCTTTAGAATTCCGAATAATTTCCAATAAATGTCTTTGTCCAAGAATTCGAAAAAGCAAAAGATAAAGACACCAGGGAAAATAAATTATTTTAAATAAAATCTCAATTGAAACCGGCAACAACACAAAAATACCTTTCAGCTCCGAATGTGTTAATTACGACTGAATTAAATCTATTATAACATGGGTTAATAAGCCCAAGTGATACGCAGTTTTGACACTCGTGATGGGTCACGTGATTACTTAGCTACAAGTCTAGTATCGCGTAGACCAGCTCGTGACGTGTCACGTGATCACTATAGCTACAAGTCTAGTATCACGCAGACCAGGTATGACCTTGACTGAAAATCAGTTATTCTTTCACTGGGAATGAATTAAAATAAATAAAAAAAGTTGTTTACATTACAAGTGTTACTGGTACGAGATATAGGTCAAATATTGATACAATGTAAAGAAGCTACTGGTTTGTTTACAGTCAAACAGAACTGAACTGAAATTTCTGGGAAAATGTCAAATCCAGTGAATAAAGTTATTATTACAATAACATGTAAATGAACAAAATATAAAATATAAAAACTTTAAAAGTAAGAAACAAGTATTTAAATTACATATACATAACACTTGTCCCCAAAAAGAAAAAGAAAGATTTATAAAATAAAGCGCTTTCTTTTTACCATATGTTAATAATAAAATGAGGTAAAAATATTACATCAGAAGAACTCTTATGAATTATACAAAGTGTACATGAAATAATTTCTATACAGGGGAAAGTGCATCTGCTATTAAACTGTCTTTTCCTTTGATGTGCCTGATTTCAATACTATATTCCTTTAACAAGAGACTCCAGCTTAATAATCTTTGATTTTTGTTTTTCATCTTGTCGATGAAAGTAAAGGGGTTGTGATCACTAAACACAACAACCGGAGAAGGAGCTGAACTAATGTAAACTTCAAAATGCCGTAATGCCAATATCAAGGCCAAGCATTCCTTCTCGATTGTAGAATAATTTCTTTGGTGCTTAAATAATTTCTTAGAAAAATAGCACACTGGATGATCAACATCATTTCTGTCTTCTTGAATCAACACTGCCCCAACCCCAACATCACTTGCATCAACAGACAGTTTAAATGATTGACTGAAATTTGGATCTGTAAGAACTATTGCACTTTTAAGTATGGCCTTTAACTTGTCAAAAGCCTACTGACATTTTTCAGTCCAAAGAAACTTGTTTTTCTTGCTCAATAAATTTGTCAGGGGTTCAGCAATATTAGAAAAATTGGAACAAAATTTCCGATAGTATCCAGCCATACCTAAAAATCGCATAAGTTGATTTTTATTAGAGGCACAGGAAATTCAGAGATAGCCTTGACCTTTGCATCTATAGGTTTAACTTGTCCATATCTCACTATATGTCCTGGAAATGTTACACAAGCACGGCAGAACTCACTTTTAGATAAACTGATTGTCAAACTTGCATCAGTGAGTCTGTCAAAGAATTTCCAAATTGTTGTTAGATGTTCTTTCCAGGTGTCGTTGTAACTGATGACATCATCAATGTAAGCATCACAATTGTCTAGACCAGAGGTAATCATATTCATCAAACGTTGAAAGGTACTTGGCGAACCATTCATCCTGAACGGCATCACTTTATATTGATAAAACCCATCTGGAGCCACAAATGCAGATATTTCCTTTTCCTTGCTGTTAGTGGAATTTGCCAAAATCCTTTCAAAAGGTTACAATTGGTGACATACTTGGCATTTCCAATTTTATCAATGCAGTCATCGATTCTTGGTAATGGAAATGAATCTGTTTTAGTCACATTATTCACCTTCCTTTAATGAGAGCACATACGGAAAGTTTTTTTCTGGTTCCGTAACAAGCATACATGGTGAACTCCAGTCACTTTTATTGCGCTCTACGAAATTGTTCTTCAGCAAATACTGAATTTCTTTTTTCAAGTATTCCTGTTTGAGAATGTTCATCCTGTATGGGTGTTGTTTCACAGGTCTGGAAGTCACAATTTCAACGTCATGCAAAACCTTTGTTTTTCATCGTAGGAACATCTGGAAACAAGTGCTCATATTCAAATAATAACTGTTTATATTCATTCCTTTCTTGTTGTTGCAAATACGAAAGTTTCTGGTCCAGATTATTCATAATTTCTGAATTCCGAAGATTTGTCACTCAAAATCAATCGAGTCCGATTGAATTCCTTCACTTGAATCCTCAGTGAGTGCAACAGGTACAACTAAACTAATTGCATGATTTACCTGGCTATATCTCTCAAAATACTGGTACTCCATTAATTAATTTAGATCAGAGTACTATTATTATAATTTAACTCATTCATTTTCGTCTTAACTTTGTAAGGTCCGTAATACCTAATTTGAAGAAAATTTTGAAGAATGAGCAAGGGAGAAAGAACTCTTTAACCAGACTCAAATGTAATCTCTCCATTAAAGTTTTGTGAAACCATAGTTTCACTTTTGACTTGAATTGCTGAGTGCCAAATTCAAGCATAACTAGCTGGAAAATTCCAGACATAAAATTTGACCCTTGACCAGATTGGACAGATTAGGGAACGCCAAACTGAGTTAAAAAAAACTTTATCAAAGCTTTTGCTATTGTTTTATGTTTAATATTTCTCAAAGGAATTGCCTCTGGGAATCTTGTTGACGCACACATAATGATCAACAAATATTGGTTGGCTGACTTGGTCTTATGTAAGGAAACAACACAGTCTACCATTATTCTGCTAAATGGCTCGTGAAATGCAGGAATAGGTTGCAGATGAGCCTTAGTTATCTTCTGATTGGGTTTTCCTACCATCTGACAAGTATGACAAGATCTAGAGTATTTGCAAACATCACATTTGATTTTTGGCCAATAAAAGTGATTCAAGATCTTGTGATAAGTCTAATTAATCCCTAAATGACCAAGCAAAGGAGTTTCATGGGAGAGACTAAAATTGTCCTGTCTGTAAGATTTTGGAACTACAATTTGATAGTTCACTGACCATTCGTCACCAACAGGTACATCGGGAGGTCTCCATTTTCTCATAAGAATTCCATTTTTAATGAAATAACAGGTACTTTAGTGGCTTCAGTTTTACTAATGGCCCTCTTAAACAAACAGGAGATCTCAGGATCTTTTTCCTGTTCGACAAACAAGGAGTGAAATTGACCTCATCAAAAGCCTGACAAATACATATGTCAGCTAAAGAAATACTTTCTTTATCAAAATAATTCTCAAGAGCTTTCTTTTCCATAGCTCTAGTAACTGCACAAGCTGGGTATAAATCATCGAACACTCTCATTTGAAGAGGACTTCTCAGAAAAAGGCAAAGTACCTTAACAATTTTTAAAAGGGATAGGATAGGCCAAATCACCCAAGAGTGATATAGAACCCTTCGAGATGAATAGTTCATAATTCTCCATAATAAAATCAGACTGGGGTTTTTGAGACCCAACAAATGTATTGCTTTCAATACATGACCGTGAACTTGACCTCTTAGAAATAAGAGCATCTTTGATAGGTCTATCTTGATTCTGATGCTTATATTTCAATTTGAAGCAATCAGAAATGACTTGTCTTTTTTCTCTTGCAATAGCTACACGTAGGAAGAGACAAGGATTTTGAATCAAGTTTATCAGAAGCTTGATTTTTAGAAGTTGTACCAGAATGAGTTTTAGAAGGAGTCTATTAGGCTGAAATACTTTTCTACCAGCAGACTGCTGAGTGGAAGACTTGCCTACAAATGAAACTTTATGAGTTAAGAAATACTCATCACCAGCACGAGCAGCATTTTCCAAGCTTTCGATCTTATTCTCGTCAAGATAAGTGTTAATGTCACTATGCACACAGTTCTTAAACTCTTCAAGTGATACAAGTTGTTTAAGACTTTCATAATCTTCTTCAACTTTCTTGGCTAAGCACCTTCTATCAAATAACTGCTCTTTTTCTCTTGCAAATTCGACATAGGTCTGTCCAGCTTCTTTTTTTTATAGTTTCTGAATTTTTGCCGACAAGCTTCAGTGACTAACACGCAACCCTTTGAGATGCATTCCTTAACCACATCATAGTCAGCAGTTAGCTGAACTGACAGTGAATGGTAAATATCACTAGCGTTGCCAAGAAGTACACCTTTTAATATTTGAGTCCAATGCTCCCTTGGCCATTTCAAATTATCAGCGACTTTTTCAAAACGAGGGAAATATTTGTATACTTCCTTTTCTCTGAAAGTGGACACCAACCTAATATTCTTTGTAATATCAAAACATGAATTTGTATACGGAGTGGGAATGTTCCTTTCACTTGCTAGTTCTATTTCTTTTAACCTGATTTGAAATTCCCTTTCATCCTTCTCTCTTTGCATTTGCATCTGTCTCTCTCTCCTCCTTCTCAAATTGTAACTGCATTTATTTCTCTCTCTCCTTCTTAAATTCTTTATCTTTTTCTCTTTCCTCTCTCTCTCTCTCTACTTTTTCTCAAATTATATCTGTTTATCTTTCTATCTTTCCTCCCCCTCTCTCTCTCCTCTTTCTCAAATTGCAACTACATTTGTCTTTCTTCTTTCTGTAAATGCATTTGTTCTTTTTCTTCCACCAATTGCAACTGCATTTATTTTCCTCTTTATCTTTCTGTAGTTCAAGCTTCCTTAACTCTAATTCCATCTTGTATTTCAATTTTAATTTCTTTATTTTTATGTCAGAGTGTGACACAGACTTGCTGACCGAAACCAAAACGCTTTTATTCAAAGCATTCGTCTCTACCAAATACTGGATCAAAATGATTTTTATTTCTTGCTTCGATAAAGAAGCTCTTGCTTCAGAAAGATCGTATTTCTGGCACGTTCAAGCAATTCATCTTGTTTCAAACTATCCAACTGCTCCTGGGTAGGATTTGAAAGAAAGGTCTCCACTTTTTATGACATTGTGAAAAGCCTGTTTATTTCACTAAAGATTTCAAACAAATATGAAATGATATTTGGGATTTAAAAAATTTTGGAACGTAGGGGAATTGAAATTTCAAAAACAACTTTCTGAAATATTTTAGCCAAAATTCAAATATCCCGGACGAGCCCTCAATTTTCTTCGTTACGTGTCTAGGATCGTAGAAAGTAACAAAGAAAAGAGTGAAGCCAACAAGCTTCGTAAAATTTAACAAATGATTTATTTCTCTAGAAGAATAAGGTAAATAGTTATGATAAAGAACTTACGGTTTATGAATCTAATCCAAAATTATTCCTAAAACGAATGAATATAAGTCCTGACAATAAAAAGTCAATGTAAATCACAGTTCGAATCCCGATGAAGTTCCAAGATGGAAGGTGATGACGTCTTCTATAACCACTTTTGTGTTGACGTGTCAATAATTTCTTGTTGAATCACCAAGAATAATAATCCGGCTTTAGAATTCCGAATAATTTCCAATAAATGTCTTTGTCCAAGAATTCGAATGAACACAAGACAAAATCTCCAGGGAAAATAAATTATTTTAAATAAAAGCTCAATTCAAATCGGCAACAACACAAAAATGCCTTTCAGCTCCGAAGGTATTAATTACGACTGAATTAAATCTATTATAACATGGGTTAATAAGCCCAAGTGATACGCAGTTTTGACACTCGTTATAGGTCACGTAATCACTTAGCTACAAGTCTAGTATCACGTAGATCAGATAAGATTTTGACTGAAAATTAGTGATTCTTTCACTGGGAATGAATGAAAAAAAAAATGAGAATGTTGTTTCCATTACAGGTGTGACTGGTACGAGATCTAGGTCACCTATTGATACAATGTAAACAAGCTACTGGCTTGTTTACATTTAGACAGAACTGAACTGAATTTTCTTGAAAAATGTCAAATCCAGTGAATAAAGTTATCATTACAATAACATGTAATGGATTAAAATAAAAAATTAAAAAATTTAAAACTAACAAACAAGTATTAAATTACATATAAGTAACAATATATATATATATATATATATATATATATATTCGTTATTCACAACCTAGAAGCAGATTGTCCTTGATGTTTATGCTCAAATGTATTGGCTAGCAATTTGTATAGCAGGCTAATAGGGGATTTCTTACGATATCCCTGGCTTATTGTTTATGTTCTGTTATGTTTATATTTTTGCACAGCAAATGTCAGTAGTAACATAAATCTCTTTCCAAATTTGAGGCATGTGTGCGTGATTTAGATTTTTAACGTAGCTTTAACAATTTTTCAGTCATATCGCTACGATGTCTGCATTGTGACAGTTTATAGTGATGTCTAGCACTGTGGCATCATGCCGCACACATGTAGCATGATGTCCCACCCAGTCACATTATCCTGACACCAGGCCGACCAGTCCTAACACTAACCTCTTAATGCTGTGCGCCAAGCGAGGCAGCTGTTAGAACTTTAAGCTTCAGTAATTCACGGTCTACAGTAATTCACGGCCAAACTAACTCACGGCCTACAATAATTCGCGGTCTACGTTAATTCAGGGTCTATGGTAATTCACGGCCTAAAGTAACTTACGGCCTACGGTAATTCACCGATTACGGAAATTCACGGCGTACAGTAACTTACGGCCTAGGATGAAATTAAAGGCATTAGTTTACTAGTAACATTTGTTGGCACCGTCAGAGGCGAAAAGTTATTTCTAGCTAATACTTATTTCTCCTATTTCACAACTACCCAGTACTCTATTAAAATTATAGCTGGTATCATAAAACGCTAATAGTCATTTCATACCAGCATTCCCCGATCAACCTTTGCACTATTAATCATATGGCTGGCATCATAATACGTGAATAGGTTTCCCCCCGTCACTCCATAATCTTCCATTGACTTGTATTCTTATTACCCGTTTGATTCAAATATCAAAATATTAGTGACATTCATTGCTGGCGTCATAAATGAGCGGATTATGTCCGCTTGTTTACCCCTCTGGAAATGTCTACCACCTGCAGAGTAATCCCTCTCGCTGCAGCATTATTATTGGCTAATATCAAGATATATTTACATAACTGAAGACCGAGTCATAGACAACAAACGTATTTTGCAAACTTTATTGACGACACGCTTAAAATCATTCTCACTCTGGCGTCTTGAATTTATTGACATTTTAAAGTAATCAATTGTTGATCTCGACCCGAACGATAACTTGAGGTGGTTCAAAGGAAGTTAGACTGAACTTCGTGCATCATATGAAATGATATATTCCTTTATTATAAAAAGTGTGTTAGTTTGGTTGCTTTAAAGGCACTTTTAACAACACACGAGGCTTGTATAATATAACTTAGATGGATTGAGAAATATATCTATCTGTTTGCTTTCCTATCGTTTGAATAGGTCTACTTTATATTTGCCAAATTGGGCTTGGTTATGGTTTGGGGTGCCTTGGAGGATTTTGTGTAGGTTCCATATCGTCAGCAAATCCGTGCGATTTGAATACAATAATCCACTACCAAAACCGTCCGCGTAAATACACTTTTATTGCATATACGGAAAGTCGTTGTTTCTCCCACTATGGAATCTTGGTTTATTTAATGAAGACACATTCATAATTTTCCTTAAGCTGAAGTCACTAATCAATATAGGGGTAACATATTTGAAAGGATAATTAGTGTTTGTAAGCATATATTTAATTTATAGACATAACACACATAATAAACCACATTAAACAGACACCAACAATACAAGCAGTAACAAATATATTGGTAATAATAACAAGAAGAGATAAAAAAGAACAAAGCTGTTTGTTCAGTAATAAAACTCGCGATTAGTCGGTCGAATTTTAGCTTTTATACATTTTCAGCCAAGAGAGAAAAAATAAATTAAATAGGTTTTAACTTTGTACATCCTTTTAGATCAGGAACACCTGCCTCATTATCATAATGTCTAGACATGAATCAAAACGTAAGGACGTAGTTGCAGTAAAGATAGAAAAATAATTATATTGAACCTGATATTTAAGGATACAAAGGTCGCCCGAACAAGTGCATTGCTCTAGAAATACGATGTAAGATTTGCATTCATGATATGACACTGTGGCATGGAGATTTCAGGTATTATCGAGCCATGCGGATACGCAAAATATCCAACTAACTTTATAACTCCTGACCAGTAGCATGCATTTTATGAATAATATAAAATACAAAATGCCTCTGAGCTGAAACTTTATGTGACCGTCATTTGAGCATGGCATTAGTGTTATACGAGCGGTTAATCATTTAATAAAGGAACTCACACTACAATTTCTTTACATCCACAATTGTCCTCGCGAATAAGGGACCAACAAATGATTTTGGGGTCGGTCGGGCTGGGACATTTAGAAAAAAGTTCCTACCTTCGGATAGCTCGAAACACTGTTCTTGATTTGATTTCAGTAAGAAATTTATTTCGTAATAAAGCTGATTCACACAAATAGTGTAATGTTTAGAAGCAACGTACCAGGCTTCGTATTTTATCTGAAAGTGTCTTGGAATCTGCTGTGTAAATGCAAGTGTTAACTGACCAGAAATTTTCTAAATGTATGCGCAAGTGTGGTTTATACCCTCATTACATAACTATAACTAGCAATGGGTCTCACTACCAAGAGAATCAAACAACACTTCTGTTAGTCTGACTTGATGTCACTGTTTCCGTTATTTCTATGGACGTCAAGAAAACAGTCGTTCTCTGCCGTAGGGTTCTTAAACGCACAAGTGCAGCATATAAATTCCTCCAATTCTTGCATTACAATTGCATGACCCATCAGTAAGTTTTTCCAAGCCGAATATTAGTAAATACCTGTTCCTGAAAATATCAAGGGACTTCCTTATGCTAAGAAATTAGGGAGAATTCATTTTACGAAATCAGTCTATGCTAACATCAAGTTTCGCGAAGAATATACATTATAACGTCTGCTCATAAAAATGACAAATTACTAGTTTTAATAAATATTTTCACGCCACCGACAGCCTATAATCAAATAAATAATCGCTAAAATCTAAGACTATAAACAGAAAGACATTTACAAATCCCCCCATGTTTGTTACAACATAAAACACTTCCAAATATGATACATATACCTTACATAGCACCAGAATGAGTGTAATATCTATTGCATATGTAAGGAAATTGAGGAAAATCACTTAAATTTTGTACCAAGGAAGGCATCAACTGGCTCTAGACTATCACAATGTAATAGAATAAACCAATTAATATGAAAATTATTCAGATCAGTCTATTTGTTTGGCGGTTACTTCCAAGTAAGAAAAATATTATAGGAACTTGTGCTAGACGTACACAACAAACAAGAATTTAATGCAACCAACAACACATATATAAAACTATTTTCAAAGACCTCAAGACGACTGTCGTTTCCAGCTGAATGGTCCTTGTTGCGTCCTTCTGGAATCAAGCTTCAACTTGGACAGTGACACAACAAAAACTCTTGAAACAGTTGTCACAATTGCGATGAATTACACATAAAGTGTGGATGTGAATTCCAGTCTTTTGTGAATACGAAGAGCAAAAGCAAAAAAAGATAAAATTCACGTTCTTTTTACTTTTCATTCTTATTCTGACCGTCCTTTAATATTTCTAGTGTTCACCGCCATGTCATTGAATGAAATGATTGAAGTCGACAACTTGGACACAAAAACACATTTTTGTTTCTGGACAGAGGTGTGACATTTAGCTATTTGTTGAAACAAGATGTCTACCGGTGATGTACATCATCAATAATTAACAAGCACTGTTCTGTTCTTGGAATGGAGATATTGCTTATAGCAGGCTGGACTGAACAATCTTAGCTTGGAAATTGATTAATGAACTAATTATTTTCCTTCCGAAATGCAGGGTCTAGAACTTAAGCAACCATGACATTACTTATAGAAATCTTGTGATTCTAGAAATAACAACAAAATTATTCTGATGAAGATTAAACGTGATTGTAGTTTCCATCCCGGAAATCTTGTCTTCGAAGTGCGAGAATGCATGGGAATCATCGGGATTACAGAAGCTAACCTCAGTAAGTTAGTCACTACGGTTGGCAAACAGGCCGAGGAAGCCTCACATTTAATTTAGCAAAAGAAAGAGGAGAAATAGAATAGCTAATCGGGCCCTAGCAGAGTCGCACCAACTAAGTCGGCGCAACACTAGAGAGTGTTGTGTGTCGGTGCCGAAACTCTCTATGAAAGGGCATCCGTACCTGGTGATGGAACGGATTGCAGGGCAAAACTATATTCATATACATTTCATATAAATTTATGCCAATTTAATACGCATCACATACACAACTATTGGTAAGGAAATAAAAATTACAAGTGAAAGGGAGTAATAGTCTATGGACCAGCTATAAGGAGACGTTTGAGAAAATGAACTGTGAAGCGATACATGTGTCAAACATCTTTGATTAAATAACCATAAAACCAGCTCTGTGCCACCCAAATCTCCTCGAAAAGCGAGATGCTGCTTAAAGTCATTATCAGAGTGTGTTTTATGTATGTCTGTGTCTGTTCAGAAGCAAATAAAACGTAAAAGCTCTTCTATAATTCTTTTGTGTGATATAGTGTATATGCTATCAGTAACCTTTAGTGTGCGATAGTATGTTTTTGCGTGTATATACTGATAACATACGTATAAACGCTCCTACCAGCTTGCGCGTGATAGTGTGCAATTTCAACCAACTTTTTTCACATCCTACCATTTTCATGTGGTGGTAGGTGATAAGGCTTTCTTCACTTCAAATGGCGTGTTGGATAATATCAAATTTTTGTTGGTGGATGGTTGATAACCAAGTATTGCTCACAGTGCACGGAAAGTAAATGTGGGGTATTGGATAGTATATGTGGGATGGTGGGTAGCAAATCCAAAATACAGACAAAACGAGTACTCACTACAAGAACTATAAAGCATGAAATATGTGTAACTCAAGGAGACGAAGAATAATGGAATTGCCAGAAAAATGATATAGATATGCAATCGTGATCATGAAAACATATGCCATTTAAAAAGGTTGATCCTTTCTGATTTGTTATTCAATCTCTATACTGATTGCATTGTATCATCATTATACATGTTTTCACTAACTTCTTGTATCAGGTGTTTGCCGGATTAAACATTTTATCTACTGTTAATTCAAACGACGAACATGAAATGATTTGTGTTATAAACGCATTCGTCCAAGTTAGTATAACTCTAACGTTTGATCTAGAAATATAACGTTTATTATTCATCACTAGTCGTTATCAAAATTATACCATTACACACGAGACATTGCATTTGTTTATGAATACCATTCTCTTCACAGAAACAAAACGAAATGTGAAATACATTACCAATATACTGTTACCTGTATGTACAATAATTTCATCGGTATAGATGATACAATACACAATCACTTACAACAAACAAAGGTAACAATTTATTTTGCACAATGAGTGGGTATTTTCATATGTAAACGAATATTTTGCTTTGATTTTCGTGCAATACTAGTTTCTTGCAATGAACAGAGAAATAAGCAATGTAAGTTTTAAGCATGTAGTGGTGTCAGATTTATTATCACGTGGTAAACCTAAAGGCACTTATATGTTTGTTCTCCTTCACATCCACGAAATCACTTCTAAGCAGGAATTTACAACTCATCACTCTTAAGACGTTTGTTTGTTGTTATTTGTATCTTTAGTTAATCGTTCATTCTGCTGCTGGTTACATGTGTTCTTGCTAGCTTGCTTGCTTAAATGGCTCCATTTCCAAAAATATATGAGTCATTATTATAAAGTCCAAATTCCACATAATAATAAAAAGAAATAATGTGATGCATGCGTAAGTTTGAAGTTTTATTAACAGAATTTCTATTCCAAGAAGGAAACGCAATCCATGGCGTTGGTTTAATGACAATGCGTCTTTCTGGATGTAAACGAGTACAACCCCAATATAAACATAGACTTCAATTCAACAATCAGTAATTGACAAAATAATCACGATAAATAGGAACGAATAAATTTAGAAAGGCGTCCAGTTACTACGTTGAAATTGTATGTCATGCATGACGATACTCAGCAAGTAAACAATGTCAGCTAATATGAAACAATGTGTATGCTATTTCCAAAATCCTATAGTAATCTGTCATCCAGGAGTCTACGTGTTATTTCCAAAATCCTGTTGTAATCTGTCATCCAGGAGTCTACGTGTTATTTCCAAAATCCTGTTCTAATCTGTCATCCAGGAGTCTAGTGTTATTTCCAAAACCCTGTAATAATCTGTCATCCAGAAGTCTACGTGTTATTTCCAAACTCCTGTGGTAATCTATCATCCAGGAGTCTACGTGTTATTTCCAAAATCCTGTAGCAATTTGTCATCCAGGAGTCTAGTGTGTTTCATCAAGCGTGGCAATATTATTTATCACACGCAAGTTTTCAAGCAAGGTCATTTGTAAGACTGTAAAATGTATTTGTTCGCTTAAAACAATTTATTAGAGAGATTGCATTTTTCTTAGTATGTATTTGTTCGCTTAAAACAATTATTAGAGAGATTGCATTTTTCTTAGTAATCCTTCTTTGCTAGTTTAAAAAAATCATCAGAGAGATTGCCTTTTGTTTTAGTAATCTTTCTTTGCTAGCTTAAAACATCCTCAGAGAGATTGCCTTTGATTTAGAAATCCTTTGCTAGCTTAAAACAATCATCAGAGAGATTGACTTTGTCTAGTAATCCTTGTTTGCTAGCTTAAACTAAATCATCAGAGAGATTGCCTTTGTGTTAGTAATCCTTCTTTAAACTCATATCTGAGAAATTATTACGTGCAACTTGCACGTTCACTCAATTACAGAAAAAGCATACCAACGATTAGTGTTTCTCTCCATGTATAACTAGCTACTTACTAATTCTTATTTCTATCCATGTATAACTAGCTACTTATCAATTCGTATTTCTCTCCAAGTGCAAATATCTACTTACAAATTCGTATTTCTCTCCAAGTATAACTATATACTTATCAATTTCTATTTCTCTCCAAGTATAACTATCTACTTACCAACTCGTACTCCATGTATAACTTGCTACTTACCAGTACCTATTTCTCTCCATTTATAAATAGTTACTTACCAATTCGTATTTCTCTCCATGTATAACAAGGCACATAGCAAAAGTACACCAGGTAATCGTTTTATTCGACTAACGTATTTATTCTATATTTCCGTATCTATCTATCTATCTATCTATCTATCTATCTATCTATCTATCAGCTGAAATCAGTTTTGTGTTCGTTTGTTTTCAGCAAAAAGAAAATCTCTCGAGAAAGTATTCATCATTTTTTAAGAATCAGTTTATTTTCCGAAAGTAAGGAAAATATATTGCATTCTTTATCATGATTATTGATTACTTGCTGAGTAGGATACAAGGGTATTTTCAAAACCAACGTCTATCCGACCATTTGTCCTACTGTCTTTACATATGTATACCGTTGTCTCCATTCATCATGCCGTCTTCTATGTCATCATACAGAATTACACATGACCTTTCCTGTTCTTACGTACCATTTGCCCACATAGACACCGGAAAATATAATAATCTATAGCATTGACATATAAATTTCCCTTCCACGCAAATTAAGTTTAAAAGGGAAACAGGTTCAAAGATGAATACAAACGCTGATAACTGCGTTCGATATTTTTTCAGCCATTATAACAAACAAATAAGAACATATATTTGGTGATAGGCTGTGAACTACGGAAGCTTCTAAACAAAATAACTTAAAATTCACTGTAGTGAATTACGATAAATAGTTTCAGTGACACGTTCATAACAGTATAGACTTGAACTTCGAAGCTCCTTTTAGATGATTACGTGGCTGAATGGTAAATATAGCCGCCTCCCGTTCAGGACTACCCGGGTTTCAATACAATAAGGGGCGAATTATTTTTTTGTAATGTGATATTTTACATTGAACTAGGAGGGAGAATTGTGTAGCTGTTTATATTTTCTGTGTGAATAATCATAAATCACAATAGAACATAAACTGTAAACCGCTGACATCGCGCGTGATCCACTAAGGAATTTGCTTCTTCAATATGTTGTACAGTACCTCTTGCTAGTGTGACCAAACGGATTGTAGTGCACGAAATAACGGAATCAACAGTTACCATTATCAGTTTTTCAAATTGGGAACAAATAGGGAGGGAGAATTTGGGAAACATATCAAGCTCAGGGGCAGTTGAAAAGACATGTTTGTGGAATTCAAGAAGTCAGTAAAAGGCGTTAATAGTGAGATCCCATTGGACATTTATGTTGTCATATTTACCATATTGAAATAACAGTGTTTCAATATCCTGTGGAAGCGTAACAATATACCAATATGCAAGGAAACTCTACATGTAACAATATAATAATAATAATAATAATAATAATAATAAATAATAATAATAAGAGGGATCCTCACTTAGAGCAAATGGATCAGTATGTCTGAAAGATGTTTTAGATCAGCACGTGTACACGATGAATTAATTGTTGTCGCAACTAATGTTCAGTTACATATGTTACAACATTATCAGTCACGTGGATGATAGCAAGACAAAAAATAACTGACAGACAACGTCAAATTCATTTCCCGAATATGTCCAACGGTTTTGCAGAGGATACGGTCATGGAGGTCTTTGGACGTCGATGATGTCATAAGCATTGACATAGATGCTTGTTTCCCAGCCAGATTTATTGGACTTTGCACGGTGTTGTCATCTTATACATGATCGTGTCAGAGGTTCAGCCAACGAACATCTTCCTGAGGAAGATTTTACAAGATTTACTCAAATCGTACAGTTTACGTTTCGCCAGGTCATCTAATGTGCATCGGCAAATTGATTGTGGATGGGTCCCATTATATAAGGCAACTCCGAAATAAATATCAGATGAAAAAATATCGAATGAAAAATAATTGTCAAATTGAGCTTCGTAGCTGCAAATGATTGAATGTGTCTGTCTCGATGATTAGTTATAAACCTGGGAGAGTTAGATTTACTCGTTCGAGACTATTCGCGCGAGTATAATTGAGTGACATTTTCATGACACACACACACACATTGAGATACATTCTACTGAGAACTTTGATACTAGCATATTTAGAAATAATTTATTCTCAAGGAACAGATTCCACCGCAAAGGCGCTCTCGTCGCAATTGATTCAAATATTTATCGCTGCTTGAAATTATGCTAATGTTCTACACATTGATTAAACTGTGTTGTTTTCTTAAAACTTATCAACACAAGTGTGAATCAAAACTTAATATCAACGCCCAAAACTCAATATGGCCATTGAAGAATCAAAAATCTATCCACGTGGGTCAATGATGAATTGCGTACGGTCTTCCTTTTGAATAGTATAGTTCAATCTCTCAGGTGGCTTTGACAATCTTCCCGAACGTGTGAATTATCTATTTTGACTGGTTGGCACTGCTCTGCTTTCATCTGAGTCAGACAAAGTATCAGGGTTCAAAATAGTCACTCTGAGAGGCTCCGATAGTGAGGTAGGCATGGAAATTAAATTTCTCCGATAACGCCGTATCTCTCTCTCTCGTCAGTTACTGCCATGTATGAAAGAGGTGTTGATGCCTCAGATTTAACAATGCCTGAAGAAAAATGGTTTTTAATATATACTTTATCCCTACCTGAAGTTCTTTCATATTTCGTGCTCGATGTCGATGATTATTATTTCTCTTCTGATTTTTGCTTTTCATAGTTTTCCGATTTCTTCAGTTTCATCAAATCCGGCCATTTCGGTTGTACGTGTTTTGGTGCCATTGGCAACGTAGTTTGTAATTTTTTTTCCCATCAATAATTCGGCAGGGCTGTATCCTTTTGGTAATGGTTTTACGCGATATGTCAAAAGAGCTATGTAAGGATCTTTTTTTTTTTTTTAAGCGTTCCTTTAATTGTTTGAACATTCGGAGAGACCATTGCTCTGTGGATATTTTGGACTACTTGTAATATGTCTGAATCCGTAATTTGTCGAAATTCTTTGAGTACTGCCGATAATTATCTGAAACTAACACTTCTGGTATCGCGCAAAGACTGATTGAGATGATTGACAATTGCTTTTCAACTTGTACCTTAAGCAATTTTGCTATTTCGATGTATCGTGAAATATAATCAATCACCAAGAGCTATGTTTGACCATTCAGTTCAAACAAGTCTGAAGCGCCTCTTTGCCAAGGTAGACTTGGACATTCATTTGGTAGCATTTGTTCAGCTTGATCTCTTGAGTTTTAGATGCAATTTTGGCAAAACTTTACCAAGTGTTCTAGCTGAGTGCTTTGTCCTTTCCACCAAACTGACGTTTTGGCGCGTGCTCGGCAATTAACTATGCCTTGGTGACCATCATGAATTCTCTCTCTAGGACTTCTTTTTGAAGTGATTCTGATGCGACCGGGCGTGTACCTCTCATCAAAAAACCATTCTGAATTGTAAATTAAACTCTATCTGCCCAGTACGATTGAAGTTTTCCGTCAATCTCGGATTTCTCTGGCCACCCCTTTTCACAGAATTGTACAAACTGTGTGCAAATCGAATCATTTCGATATTCAGACTATATTTGTTTAAGTCGAGTATTTAATGCAGGCAAATTGCTAACTACAAAATCAACATAGGCGTTCGTTTCAGCCTGAAATTCTCTGTCACTCTCATAGTGATAACTTAAAGGTGCTGTGGATAGAGCATCAGCAGTTAATAGTATTTTTTTTTGCATGAACTATACAAAAGTTGAATCTCATCAAACGCATTCCAAAGCGTTGATTTCTGGGGGGTAAATCTCCCAAGATTTATGTGCTCATTAGTGGTACTAATGGCTGATGGTCAATTTCAAGTTTGAATTATGACCCAATCAAATAGTTACTGAAGCGTTCACATGCGCAAGTGGTTGAAAGGGCCTCTTTTCTATTTGAGCATAACGTTACTCAGTTTCTGATATACCTCGCGATGCGAACGCCACCGGTCTCAGAGTGCTACCGGCCTTCTGCTGTAGCACAGCACCTAATCCAAATAAAGACGCATCTGCAGATACAACTATTTCTCTGTTTGGATCATAATGTGCTAAAGTTGGTGAAGATATAATTTCTTGCTTGATATCTCTAAAACGCTTCTTCTTGATCTGAACCCCAAGTCACGAGTTTTTACCTTTCAAAAGCTCACGAATGGTTTTGATTTTTCTGCCAAATTTGGACTACATTTGCCAAGCTGGTTTGCCATACCGAGAAACCACTGTATCTCTCTTATGCATCTCGGTGTTTTCATTTCATTTACAGCTTTAACTTTTTCCGGATCAGGTCGGCAACCATATTCGTCAACAATATGCCCAAGAAACCTAATGAATGGTCTCGAAAATTCACACTTTTCAGCGTTCATAGTGACGTCGGCGTTTTGAATTGTTTTCATGACCATTTCTAGTCTTTCGTCATGCTGTTTCTGCGTCTCCCACAAACCAAGAACATCGTCCATGTGACAGAGCATTCCTCCGTGTCGCTCCAGAGTTTCTGGCATCCTTTTCTGAAAAAAATTCAGGCGCTGAACTGATTCCGAATAAAAGGCGATTAAAATAAAACCTACCAAAAGGAGTAATGAAAGTTGTAAGGCGGCGGGAATCTTCTGACAGGTTTATCTGTCAAACCCTGAGTTTGCATCGAGTTTGGAGGAAAAACTTTGCACCTGCTTGTTTTGCAAGGGATTCTTCAACTGGTTATAGTGGGTGGTTCTCTCTTTTAACTGATTCATTCAGTTTAGGTAGATCCATGGAAATTCTTACCGTACTGTTTGGTTTCGGAACGACAAACATTGTCGCGCACCACTCAGTGGGCTCATCTACTTTTGAAATAACACCCATTTTTTTCCATTCCTCCAATTCCTCTTGAACTTTATTCAATAAAAGGATAGGAACCGTTTTTGGGGTAGATAAGGCATAAGGTTTGGCATTTGTGTCCAGTTATGTTTTAGAACCATTCTGTTTTCCCTAGACCTTTAAACAAATTTGGGAATTTCTCGCGATAATCCTTGTCCAAATTTGTAGATTTATCGTGAATTTTGCTTGCATTTTGTTAGTTTTTATCTGAGGAATTTACTGAGGATATATTTACTAGTTCAATAATCTTGAGAGCCTGAATCGCGGACCTACCCAAGAGTGTCTGATTCAATCCCTTTACAATAAATATGTCTTGTACACTGAACTCATTGTTCTATTCTAGTCCACAGTTAAATATTCTCAGCACTTTAAGTTCAGAGTTTCCAGGTCCATTCAGTTTTCGGTCAGACTTTAATAGTTTTTGGTCTCCGATATTTCGTAAATCCCTCTCAGAAATTACAGTCACATCAGCTGCAGTATCAGTCTTGAACAAAAGTAAAGCGTTGTTCAATCTCACGCGTTATCCACGGCTGACCCTTCTTTGTGCTAAGAGTCCCTAGAAATCCAAGTTCCGCTCTCGATTCTATTGTGCGAACTGCTGATTTTGACAGACAGCATTTTGCATAGTGTCCCCTTTTCTTACATTTGTGGCATTCTGCAAATGCTGTATCATATCAATCTTTTAGCTCTCTTTACAACTTGCATTTGTTTCTATGTTTCAATTCTCGGGGTATTGTTTGTGGACACTCAGTCGACAGTTATTAAATGCGGAATTAACGCATTATCGTTTTAGACATTATTAGAAATAACACATAAATGATATTATTTTTCATTTTATAATATAGCCACTAACTAAGCCCTTTCATGCATTATATTTCGACATTTGTATTTCTTCTCATCTCCCGTGCTGACAATGCTTAGCATCACATTAATAAGAATCGCTTTAAACACGTAATGAGGTCTCTTTGTTTTAGATGATAATTTCTTGGGTGTTGTTTAATGATTAGACAACGGGGCTGAGGGAAATAAATACTGATGACGTGAATGCTCAAATGAGCCTCATGTTCAAATAAGCATCTTTTCTTCCTACGTACTTGCTGCTGATTAGCGCTTGAAAATAACACCGTCATGTTCACTACAAGAGTTTATTACAATTATTATTTATTTCTTTATTTCTTTCCTGCATATGACAGGCGAATCACCATTTGCAAAAATTAGGTTCAAGACACAAAGTTAATTTAAATTTCCTTACAAAAAGTATATGTAAAATAGTCTTAAAAATGGTACACAGATTGGTAAGCAACTGCGTCATACAATAGTGATTTAAAATACACACGAATATTGAAAATGTTGTCTAGAAAACATGTTTTCTTAATTCACAAATCTGCCTGTGTATGAATTCTAGTAGTATATATAGATGAGGGTTTCGAGCCAAAAAGAGGGTTCTAGACCAGAGACCCATCCCCATTCAAATAAATATATTCTGACATTTTTTTACCACCTCAGAGACCCCCTCTCCTAAATTTTTATCTCAAAAAACCACCCTCCTCCTCCAAATTGTTATCTCAGAAGAGGATTCTAGACCAGAGACTCGTATATAAAGGTATGACCTCTCAGCCAAAAGAGGATTCTAGACCAGAGACCCAAACTTGAAAAGATGATCCCAGACCTCTAGATTTATTTCTAAACATCTGCTACTGTTGTAACGATATTTTATGATAATATTTTTCATATCTGCTGACTCTCATTGATAGGATATCCGTTAACATATTGTCAATAATACGAAACTCGCGTATTAAATCGTCCATATCATATTTTACACCTCACAAATAAGATCGTATCTGATCAAGTAATTTTTTATAAGTGATACTTGCTATTTTACAAGCATTTATTTTAGTCTCAAGTTGTGGTTCAATTTTCTTACATGCTGTTGAAAGAGAGACACCAACACCAGATATTATTAACAAAAACTGATGCTCCACTTGAGATTATACCAGAGCTGGTCATTAACAATGGTAAATATAATAGTACTCGAAGTATTCCACGGTAGTAGTTATACCATTGTTTTACACACCAGAGGTTATTATGATAAAATTTATAATATTTCACTAGTGCTTCAACATCTGTTTTTGGAATTTCTTCTGAAATATGATTGAAATCGATTATCTGTTTTTCATTATACAACATTTGTTGACAATTTTTATACGATTGTTAAAATTCTAGTACCAACAATTGAATCAAGAAATTTCATGAAATTTATTATTGTTAACTAAAAACTCTCTGTATTTGTCATAAACAACTGACGAAGAATCATTATATCGTTTATCTCTTAGTGCCTCATTTTTTAAACCAAGTATATGAATCAAAACTGTCTTCTAATTCAACCGCATGCAAATCTATTTTATTTACTAAATTACTATAATCTTTTTCTGTTTCATCAATATATCCGAGTATCAAACTTATTTGGTCTAACGTGAAATTTTTTAGAACAAGATGTTGTCTGATAACTGATAAGCGACCACGAAATTTGCTAGCTTTAATTTTTTAAACTTGTCTAGTTCAATTGTGAGAAGACCAATAGCAGAAGCTACTTTTAACATTAATTTTTCATATGCTTTCGTGAGTATTTTCTCTATTTTATCGTAATAATTTCTTAATGACAATTGTCTAGAGTATTGGATTGATGGAAAGGGAAGTTCATCTTCTTCACTTATGTCGCAATAAGAATCAATTTTTACTTCCAACTTTGTTTGTGTTACTTTATCAAAAATCTTTTCTCGCTCAATATCATTAAGATTACTAATTTCATCGTCAAAATTTTTGATTATCTTTATAGACCTGTCAAAAATAATCCGATCAAATTCTAGTTTTTTACGTATCATTGGCAGAATTGCGTTTGAAAACACTTTAATAATTAACTCCGTGTCTGGTGTAATAGTAACGATTTTAATTAGGGTTTCTTTGCCATGGTAGTACATAACGAGATACTTAAAAATTTCTCGTTTTAGAAAACTATTATATAACTTCCTGTTTCTTTTTGTCCCTATTATCACAGATTCTGCAAGTCTGTCGAGATCATTATGGTTATTGTTTACTCGTTCTTTTTCATATTCTCTTTCACCGTAAGCTCGTTTTTTAAAAAATAAGTTCGATTTTATTATCAAATCTAAATTTCCAAAATCAAGCTCGAGCAATATTTTTTTAGCAGAGTTTCAACTTGTTTACGTTCTTCTAGACAATCATCAGGATAACAGTATCTTTCTATCGCTTCAAAATTTTATATTGTTTCTTTTAGTTGTGGTCCTCGCATATACATAACACGAACAAAATATTTCTTTCTTCTTCTGACAATGGAGAGTTTATCATTGGAATTGAAAAAAATTTTCTGTTATTTATCACACGTGCCGCTAGTGAATCGTCCCCAACCTTTTTGGTTGGTTAAAAATATTATCATACAATTCTCTCGCAATTATTGTAAATGGTGGTCTTGACATTATTTTATAGCATTAGATTAAATTTGTTCATCGAGTGTATATATTTGAAATGCTGTAAGTCCTGGAAATGAATGTTCAGCAGCGACAGCATAAAGTAGAAAATATAAATACTTGTTTACGGTATTTTCTGGTGAAATTGTAAAATATTGTGTTGTTGATATATGCGTGTTATTTGTGTTCTACAATGTTGTCCAGTTAATATTATCGTTTGATCCATGAAACCGCCAATTATAAATTCGACCAACACTAGGGTTTATTCGACCTCGCAAATGAAATTGCCAGATAGCAACTGCAGTGGGACATTTAATTCTGATCCAAAACTGTTCAACTTCTCCGTTTGTCGTCCACTCGTGTCTATCAGAGAAAGCGTAATAAAGATAATACACGAAGTTACAAAAAGCGGGAAAGAGAAAACGAATTTGAAGAATGTAAAGCGCAAGATAACAGAGAGACCAACATTACCGGAAACACAAGAAAGGCCTTTAAGAAAACTAGAATACAAAATAGCTAAGACACCAAAGAGACCACTCAATTAAAAATATTGTCCAAGCAAAAGAAGGAAAACTAACGGAGCATTTTTCAAGTTGACAGGACTGATTTCGGAAGGAGAAACAGACTGAAATATGTACAAAATATATGAATGTATCCATACTACACGTAATGTGCAAATACTAAGACATAAAGAATGAAACGAAACTATGGAATATAAAAAAGATTTCGGAAATATGGAAAATTGTATACAACAAAAAAATAAAATGGAAAGAATGTAAAAAAGATAGACGTATGTATGCACTCACAAACATGGAATAATTGAGCAATAAATGATAACCCTGAAAAATTTGAATATTCACCCCAACGCAATGAGACACTAATATCAAAGACACAAACTTATAAAGCGAATGTTATAAAATAAAGCGGAAAACGAAATCCAAAAACACGTAAGGGCATAGGTCACTTTTTCGAAACTTTAAAGGAAAGAAGAAGGAGGAAAGCCGACCAAAAGATATAATACTTAAGGGAAGCGAGTACGGAATGAAAATCACCTTAGCCAAGACACTTTTTCCAATTAAGACACTTCAGAAAGACCTCAATGCATAAAAAAAAAAACAAACTCGACTTCTGTATAAGTTTATAACACTAAACCTTCGGGTAGCTTGAAAGTTACGAGGAGACTCCCCCCATGTTCTAACCAGCTATATATGCTGGAACAGACAGGGAGGATGCCACAAATAACATTATTTCGCGGGGAGGGTATCCTTCTCCCCCACTCCCGATGAGGGAGGGGTATCCGAGAAACTGCTACCAACGAAACGCTGGCGGGTACCCCGAACGACGCAAAATATTTTATTTTTGTTGTTTCTCAGTCCCACAGCGGATTAGAATTTAATAAAATATGACTTAGAGGGTAAATGTACACAACTTCTGTCCCAGGAAATGTGAGCTATTAAAGTCTAGTATTGTACAGTATGGAATCCCAGATGTGCTGGAAGTACGGGACCTGTGTTATAGTGGGGCACAGGACCTGCAACCAGTGTGACGGCTTATGTGTAGAAGACTAACTCAGAAGGAGACAGAGAGGACAGGAAGATATTTGGTATGGTGATTTACCAGCTTGACAGGTTTCAGGAGAAGAAAATTTTCAATTAAAGGCCCTGCAGTTATAGTGTTTGCACGGACACGATCGAAGTCGATACCAGGGGAAACAAAATTGTCAATTTCCGATCCTGCGGGTGTGGGGCGTGATATAGACGAGGGTGCGTGCGCAACTACCCAGCTAATACGGGACTGCGTTATTACGTCACAAGTTTACGCAGACTGGGTAGTGAGTTGGTAGCGTCTAGTATATTCTGGAAGCGTATAAGACGCTCAAGAAAGAAATGTGAGTATTCCAGTAGATTAAAACCTAGTAAACTCAAAGTTTCTTCCTTACGACCAATGTTTGGCATATTTATCTTTGGTATCCTTCCCGAAGATGACTAGTAATACCTTGAACTTGTAAAATTACATTTTACTTGGCTCAATATACATAAATAAATAAAATAGCAAGATGTATAAGATTATCAGCTTGTCTTCATTTTTCTGTTCCTTAGGGATAAGCGCAAATCATAGTATATATAATTCACATTATATTATATGGTTACAAAGTGTCTTTTATAAAAACTTCAGTCTTCATCGCGCTGCTAGTGTCTGATGGCTTCGACAATACGGAAGTTTTGAATGAACAGACGCCTATTATGAACATATTTAGGTGTACATTTCTCAATATTTCATTATATCATCTGAAAATACGTTGTAATAGACAAATAGTGAACAAAGCTAACAAATACTCTGACAGACACATTAGGTTACCACTAATATGGTTGCTAAAATCGGTCGTTATCAAACATATTCCCTATATATGACATACAATTATTCACCAATTTACCCTCGTAAATACAGATTTCATTATTCCTTTCAGTGTTCTGTTCATACGGAAGAATCTAAAACATGCCAGAGATGGACCCACTGAACCTAAAGGCCACGGCATGGAAGTAGTGCTATAATAGCAAAGAGAAGATAAAGGGAAAACGTGTCACTGAACATTCAATAAAGGACACGGAAACTGAGTTCGGGAATCCCCACTCACCCATTACTAGTGTAGAAATGCGATCAGGAAGTTTAATATAGAACAATTGTATTTCCATGGGGAATTTATTAAGTCTTCAATTACCGTAATTTGGTTTTAAATCGCTATTCAAAAGAGGTGGAACGAAACGTATTTTCCTACTGCCAGAGAGGTGCAGTCATTACTCCAGCATATACCCGTTGTGACTCGGTTGAGTTCCAGGTTTAGTCGCATATGTATAATAAATAGAATCTAAATTCCTCTAGTGCATCCTCCATGGCGATCATTCGAAAGAGCTAGAAGTAACGTGGTATGAATATATTAGTGATTTCTTGCTGTATAATGATATATCTCCTTCTATCAACTAAAAACAGATTAGTGCGTTATAATTAGTGTTTCGAAAAGTACCGCCTGTCATGCACCAGGGTTCATGCCACTAAATGGATGGAACAGGGAGGAAATACTCCAGAAGAAGGGGAACCCATACCGTATGCAGCGAAATGTAACGCTTCGATAAATGTATAGCTAGCTAAACTTTGTTGTTGTTGTTGTTGTTGTTGTTGTAAGGTTTAATGCCATTTTTCAGCACAGGATAGGCTTTACTTGGCGGCCAATATAAATAGTGGAGGAAGACCCGGGAAAACCCCCATCTTAACGTCTGCTTCTCTCTCTCTCTCTCTCTCTCTCTCTCTCTCTCTCTCTCTCTCTCTCTCTCTCTCTCTCTCATTAAGCAATATTTTATTTTACTAATTAGTTAAACAGTTAAACTATAGAAACGCTAGAGCCCTTATAACAGAACAGGACTAAATTGTAGCGTCAATTTAGGTTTCTCAATTAAATTATCACATTACCACTTCGGTGGCCGAAGAGGTTAGAGCGTCCGCCTAGAATGAGGGAGGTTGCTTGTTCGAACCCCGGCAGAGTAATACCAAAGATTTATAAAAATGATACTAACAGTTGCCTCGATTGACTTAGCATTTAAAGGTTAGTGTTAGGACTGATCGGCCTGGTGTCAGAATGATGTAACTTGGTGGGACATGATGCCACAGGTCTGCGACATGATGCGCAAGTATAGCAGTATACTAATAGGCTGATCCTAAACCAAAAACAGATTCTGGACCAGAACTCCAAGGGCCTGCTGGATTAACTTTTTTAGTGATAAAATATTTTTTTTCAGTATACTAATAGACTGATCCTAAACCAAAAACCGATTCTGGACCAGAACTCCAAGGGCTTGCTGGATTAACTTTTTTAGTGATAAAATATTTTTTTTCAGTATACTAAAAGGCTGATCCTCAACCAAAAGCTGATTCTGGACCAGACCCCCAAATTTGCCGGAGAAAGAATAAACCTTTTTTGATAGAAATTTCATATTAAACAATGAAATATTATATAATATGTATCATTATAATCCAATAAGACATGTTGGATTTGATCTAACAAACAAATTTTGTAAGAGATTTGATTCAATAAAATCAGCCTCATGCTATACTGGCATAAAACCTAAAATAATAAGCGACTGTATTAAAAAAGTTGGATATCATATGGGTCAGTATGGTTATTCGCAACTGAAAATGATGGTTGGTCAGATATCTTTATTCCGTCATGTTTTAATTTTTCAATAGCAGAAATAATATCATTAATGTTTTCGTAGTTCATTATATAATAAATATTTATTTAAAATAAAAATAATAGCAAACACATAGTATGCTTATGATTATATACATATGCTTATGATTATATACATATGATTATGATTATATACATATGCTTATAATTCTATACATATGATTTATGATTATATACATATGATCATGATTATATACATATGATTATGATTATATACAGATTATGATTATATACATATGATTATGATTTATGATTATATACATATGGTTATGATTATATACATATGCTTATGATTATATACAGATTATGATTATATACATATGATTATGATTATATACAGATTATGATTATATACATATGATTATGATTATATACATATGATCATGATTATATGATTATGACGGCACATACATAAACTTATCCTAACTTATCCTAAGAGACGGCACAAACATAAACGGGGGATTTACCTACGTCCAACAGATTTTGTACACTCTCCCCATGATAACCCCGAGTTGAGTGCAAAAGTACACAAACCACGTGGTTACATGGTGAGAGAGTGTATTTTTTTCTGTTGGGCTTCGCACCCCCAATTAAAATAATTTTTTGGTAATCCAGAACCATACCCACCGACATATGCCAGTGATGGGAATCTAACCACAGACCTTCAGTACGAGAATCCAACATTCCTGCACTGAGCTATGAAATCCGATCACATATATATGTTTGAGAAATTACTATATACTTACCGGTTACCTGGTTTGTGAAAAACATTAATCTGAAATCTTACATTTATACAGAAAAACAAAATCTAAAATATATTAAGTCTATTTGTACAGAAAAACGAAATCTAAAATATATTACCGTTTATTTATACAGAAAAACGAAGCGGCTGTTTACATTATAGGCAGGTCTGAAAATCAATAGGTGGGTTTTTACCAAGCCTGTAAAGATTCAGTACGGATTTAGAAAGACAGACAGACTAATACGCCTGGAAATCACTTAACAGACAAAATGAACTCATTAAAATCACCAGCAGCGCTTTATTACAGACAGTCTGAAAATCAATACAGTGCATTCGCACCAACCTCCAGAACAAGCTGGAACGGTATTATCTTCCTTCTATAATGCCCAAGTGCTAAAGTATTAATTCCGTCTTTACAATATCTTATATCATCAAAATTGCTAAGTCCACGTTTTATTATTGTATCTGTCTCGAGCTTATGAAGATTCGTTCTAATGACATTTGTCTTAATAAAACTGACATTATTGTTTAGCGTTGTTTTAAAACCATTAAAATTCATCATCTTTTTCACATATCCGCGAGGGATACCTTTCGCTTTCTTTCTAAGTTTATTATCATCGAGAATAACGGCGTACATTTTGCTCCTTAATCCAACAAACTCTCTCATCGGCACAAACATAAACTCATCTTTCATTTTACCAATAACTTTTTTATTCGTATTATCATTAAATCCACTACTAGTCGGATAATCTGATAAATCAAATAAATTTTTATTGTTATAAATATCCTCATAGACATCTTCGCATTTTATATTATAAACTAGTGAATCTGTATCAGTAAATAGCAACTCTGAATCTGGCCACTGCTTTTTAGTAAAATTATAGTGAAAATCATACATTAACCACTTTGATATATTAAGTACAGCTGCACCAACATAAATCAGTTTATTTAACTTTAAATTTGTCTTTCGTCGTTGTATTGCAACAAGATTTTCATTAAATATTTTCATACTGACAAAACCGTCATCATTAACTAATTTATTTCTGCGACTTATATCATATACAATTTCGATAGAAACTCTTTTTCTAATGTTCTCCATTGTCTTACCAAACACCGAGTTATTCATTAACTTAAAAAAGCATTTCTCAAAGTCGGTGTTAGCCACAGCACGACGTTTGGTATTTAAGTCAATATAATTTGACATCACCTCAACTGATTAAATTTTAGCACACGATGGACTTTTCTCAGAATTAGTCCAGCATCTACTGCTTGTTTTAAATTTTTGTAATGTATCACGTAATTTCTTTTATTTAGCAAATTTGGAACTAACTTATTAACGATCGAATTTTTTGCTGTTGTCATGGCTCGTTGTTCATGTGATAGTAAACTGTAATCTATCATCATCGACTCTGCACAAATTGGGTAGTCGTTGTGTAGATCATGCAACGAACTAGGATCAACTTCAACAAAATAACTGACATCGGAAAAATCTTTTTCAGTTTCTTTAAGAAACTGATCTGGAGATATCCAATGAAATCCACCGCACGGCATTGGCTCTGACATTGCATACCCGTACAAACTGACGCAATCTAGATAAATAATATAATTCGACGGGAGATTTTTATCATAATTTTTTAGATATTTATTATTAGCTATTGCATATTTTTTTGTTATAACACTAATTCCGCCTCTGATACCTTTTTCAATAAAATTAAACATATCGACGTCTGTTAAGAGATCTAATTCTATTTTGCTTGTTTTTAGTAGAGCGTCCCACGACAGCCCGGGAGCAGAATAATACCAACAAGGATCTAGTCCGTAATTGCTGTAGCTTACTCGACGAAAACTTTCAAAAACATCTGCTAGTAATAAAACATCTGTTTTCAAATATATATCATGATAATCACCAAATGTTTTACAATTAAATTTATTCCAAATATCTTGTGCATATTTGTATTCATCGTCTGACACATCTTCATTTTTGAGCTGCGAGTAAAATTTATCTTTGTCGGGCAGAGACGTTTCAAATCTGCTACAATCGTCGAGATACTCGTACGGAAAGATACCTTTTTTTGTCAGTAGATTAAATCTATCACCAAAGCAACTTTGCAGATTATTAAAAGTGCTACAACTCTTTACGAGCTCATCTAATGATGCTGCCATAAATTGCAGACTGTCGATAAAACGTAATTTTCCGAGAGTAACTGACATATACTTTTCAAAATTATTTGGAATACATTTTATCTTATTATTTAGTTTTAGTTTAGATTTAATTTCCTCGTTGCCAAAAGCTTCTACAATGATATGACTGTCATAGCCGCGAAAGTTATGTACAACTACAGGAATAAACTTCGGTGCATGAAATTTTAAATTGCAATTATTATGAGCCGCTCCACGATACTGACCGTTCAAATGACAATGATCGCGCACTTTATCACAGACTCCGTTTGAGTCTACCAATAACTTCTCGCAAATATGACAATTAACTGCTTCGTTAAATTCAAGTTGTTGCTTAGACGTTATTTTCATTGGAGCTGTATTAAATAATTTGTTAGAAATTTTATTAACATCATCAATCAGATTTTTTAATAACCATACCGCCCGACTTTCAGATTCATTATCTTTACATCTATATAACTTAATCGGAAATGAAAACTTATCGTCGACGCAACAAACTACTTTATAAGCTACTCCGCAAGAAACATGTTGCTGTATTTTTCTTGTACTCGATTTATTAGGATTATTTTCAGCGCCAGCCACTGGAACGAGTAGGCACTCGAAATCAGCATAAATAACGAAAGGTATATTTAGTTTATGATCGTAATTTTTAAATTTTAAAACTTTTTCTTTTTCGCCGGGTATAGTTATTCTTTGAACGTTGATACATTATGTAATATGTTCCTGTAGTTTCTCATTCTTGGAAAAACCCTGCAAACATCTGTAACAGAAATATTTCGTTTTTCTATTGTTATTATATTGTCCGCCAACTAAGCCGTTAAAGTTTTTTATCCAAACGTAATGTCCTTTATAAAATAATAAATTTATTGTCTTCTGTGTTGCAGTCTCTGAAATACACCTTGGATAAACATTTTCTCGCTCATCTAGTCCGAAAAATTTACTGAAATATTGTTTTGTTTTTCAAGCTTTGGTATCTGAGTTTCTGACACTGGAAAAGTTATTCCGTTAAAATCTAGTTCGTCTTTGTATGGCAAATACTTTTCAATTCGGTCACTGTGGTCACTCTGTGGATGTCACTCCGACAAAACTGACCAACGAAAACATTGGTCGTCGTTGTTTTTGACATTTATACAGCATTTTTTGTTTTTAATTTTTTTTTTGGAAGATCAACGTAAGAGCTACCCCGAAGTACGTTATATTTTGCCGTGTGAATTAAAACTTCCTTTATCATTTCAAATTTCCAACCTGATCCTGATGAGGTAAATTGCTCCAATTTTTTGTTTATTTCTTGGTGTATTTCATCGGCGACTGCGGTAATATTTGTTCCAGTTAGTATATTTCGTGATTTAGCTGTTAGATATGGTTCTGAAATTTCGCTGTCGAAACTTGTATTTTCAAAGATTATATCAAGTATATCTTTCTCAATTGCGTGTAATTTTGATAAAATCGTATGATACTGAACTGTTAGTTTGATACTTTTGTGAGCTGTAAGTTCCTTCGATACAACAGGTTGTAAAAGATGATATAAATTTGTAGAGTTAAAATTTGCTAAAACATTTTGATCATCAAATTTGTAACTGCTGTCGTATCCGGAAAATGCACTAGCAATTTTTTCTGCTTTGATAATGCTCTTTTCAGCAATATAGCGCAATTTTAACATTATATATAGTATTTTTATATTTAATTGATTTTTTTTTTATACTTATTTTTCAATTAGAGATATAAAATCCCTATAGTATAATGACAGAAATTTTGAGATATATCAGAATGACAGCGGAAGAGCAAGAAACTTATCATGTTCATCCAAAGTACAACTTATATGCTGCAAATGCACTTGGTTCGGTTATTTGTATAAAATCTAAAACATCTGTAGGAAAACCAACTACGGCTGATATGATAATTTCAGTAAAAGGAGATGATACAGATATCACCGAAATGTTCAGAAAAGATTTTATTTATAGTTTGTTTTGCGAGGACATTCCAGAAGGTCAGCGAGTCTATAGAGTAAATAACTCAATAAACGATGACAATATTGAGAATTTAGCTTTACAAAATGAGTTTCAACCTCACCCACTATTTGATCTATACGAAGCTAATGATCGCGGAATTATTCGATATAAAAAAGCTAAAAAAGTATTAGGAAATTTGAATAGAGATGGATATTTACATGTGATGGTACGTGGAACTAAAACGGATCAAGTTTGTTATCTATCGCATAGGTTTGTTTATGAAACTTTTAACGGTGTTATTTCAAGTAATTTAGTTATTGATCATATTAACAAAATTAAAACAGACAATCGCATTGAAAATTTAGATTTGGTAACACAAAAGGAAAACACCAGAAGAGGAGCTGGTTATGATGGGTCCAATTTAAAAAATCCTAAAAGATCAATTATATCAGTAAATCTGGAGACTGAAGAAGAAATGAAATTTAAATCAATTTATTCTGCTGGGAAATATCATAAAATTCATCCACAGCGAGTAGAAGATGTGGCTGATGGCGTACATAAATCAACAACGTCAACATCAACATTTGATAGATTTAGTTTCAGATATGATGATTAATTATATTTCGTAATTCTGTCTTAGTAAGACAGCTGTGGGCAAATATCAAAACATCATTGCGATCAAATTTTAATGTTATAAAAGCACTATCATTAAGTTTATTTTTTTTCTGCTGCTGTTAGTAATATCCTATCATTTTCGCCCTGCATTACAATAACGCCAGCAGAATAAGCACTATAACCCGACAGACATTTTCGAACTGCTTCAGCTAGTTCCTTGTAATTTAGTATATTAACTTTTTGATGATATTTTACTTCAGCAGATTTTGTTTCGTTGGTCATTATTATTATAAATTAGATAAAAGTATATTATAATATGAACTTGATGAAAAGACTTGCTGATATATATATGCAGGAGAGTATATCGCCACAAAATTACAAGTAATTTTGCCAATCACAGCAAGTTATACAATCACTAACGACAAATTTTGTAGCTATAGCGAAGATGATATTTTGTACAACAACGAGTCCGACGATGAAGTAGTTACTGTCGCTGACAGAAAAAATTACAGCAGACCGACAACTGGACGATACAATGTTAAGTATCACATTGCTAAAAAAATAATAAAATTTAATTTTTACTGTTGCCGAACAACAAATATTTTGGCAGCTTATCAAACCTTTTTTAAATCTGAAAATAACTGGTTATCAAAGAAATATAAAATATGATTTTATTTTTGTCAAAATATTTAATTTAATGCCAGTTGATAATACAAGAAAATTACATTTAATTTCGTTACGTAAAACTATCAAATGTAAATCTGTACTTGTGAAATATGAACAGATTTATAATAACATTATTACACAAAATTGGGAAAATTCTAATTTTGTATCGACTTAGTTGGCACCCAGCTATTAAATTTATCGCTGTATCCTCTCCATTTAACTAAACTTTTATCACCGCGCTTTCGGATAACTTTTTCAATAACAAATACGTCTTGTGAAGTTTTCTGAAGTTCCTGTTCATAAAAACTACCAGTTATAGGCTCACCTAATAAATCCTTTAGCGAGTATGTTACAGGTATTGTTAAAGGTACTTTATCAACAACAAATACTTCTTCGCTCCAGTTCGGAGTAAATCCTTTTTCAAATGTTTTTTTTTTTTTGTTAGAGAAATTGTATCTCGATCACCAACTTTAAATTTATGTCTGCGGTACATGTTTTCGTTCGCCAATATCGGATTTTTAATTGCGTCATCTGACGACATTTTAGTGGTTCGGTGTTTCGTGTTATTGTATTCGTCAACAATGTTTTATAAATTATCAATATATTTATTTGTATTTTTAGCTGATAAATACTTATGAATTGTTTCGTTTAGTGTACAATTAAATCGCTCGACATCAACGCTTTTAGCTTCGTTTCCTGTAACACATTTTTTGATGTTATTCTGAAGCAAAAACTGCTCGAACTTTTTATTAGAAAATTCTGCTCCGTGATCAGTCCAGATTCTATTTGGTTTTCTTTCTGCAATTGTTATTATTTGTTTTAGTGTATCAGTTATTGACGTTCCTGTCTTGTCTGAAACTGGCACACTAAAAGCATATTTGCTAAAAACATCTATGACATTAAAAAGATATCTCTTATTATCGTTAAATTCTGCTAGATTTGACACATCTACTAAATCTATCGCCCAGATATCGTCAACGGCATTTGCGACAACTTTACGTCGCGGAAACTTTTTTTTTAGGTTTGTGTAATTCAGCTGCTAGATCATCATACAGTTGTCCAAGCCCGAGTTTATATTTTGCTCCAATAAAACCCTGCACCAACTTTCGGTCAACCCTTTCTCGCATATTTATCGGTTTCATATCACGAAGTTCGTCCAACATTACCTTATCACAGTCTGATTTTGAGTTTTCTACACGAACATTATCAGGGCGTTCTATATCATGGTAGCAGATATCACGGCGCATTGCTATTGCATCAACTTGATTGTAAGGTTCTTGTCCTGGTAGCGGATTATCATTTTCATCTAGTTGTTTATCAAGCGGATTATAAGGTCCAGTATATTTATGGCCTGGCAATGTCCAACCGCCTTTTGGTTACGGCAATTTGCCAATTACTTTATGTATGTCTATACCTGTTCCAATTAGTTCTCTGTTGTTGCATTGTTGACAGTATGTGACAATTTTATTTTGCTCGAGACTTAAATCTGTCAGAATCGCACTTGCATATCATTATATATTTTCAGATTTATAATAATATTTGTTTTCAGATTTATAACAATAATAACTTTCAGTCGTCTACTAAAATAACGTCCCTGACAACGTCAGTACTTCCAGCTCCGGACAATTTCCGGTAATGTTAGTCCTCGTCCTATTCCCAGCAGATTTGGCAATAGACTTCCCGCTAGTCCCGCTAAAAGTGGAGCTATTGGAATAAATCCTCCTTTGGTTGTTCTTCGACGTCGAAGTGTCTTTTTTTTTGCGTTGTTGTTTTTCTTCGTCGTGGCATTATATTTATCAGTCACATAAAATTAAACTAAAAAATTAAACGAAAATTTTCTTTATACCACTGCCAACAATACCACTGCCCTCAACTGCTTTTTTCGTTGCGCCAGATATTGCTCCAGATGCTGCTGCTAATCCTAATGTACCTAACACCGGCAAAAGTTTTGGTAATAACATTCTGACCATCACCGATAGTGCCGGACCAAAGAAACCACCTTGTTTTGACATTGCTGTTATTTGTTTGGCACTTAAATTTAAAACAAAAGGTTTGCCTCGGTTATACTTATTTACTTGTTTTTTGGTTAACATTAATTTTGTTAAAGTACCTGCTTGGGCGTTAGGTTTTATTTTTAATGAAACCTGCCGTTGTTTAGCAACAGCAGCTGCTAATTTGTTAACTTGGCCATCAGACAAATGTACTTCATTTACAATATATTTTGTCATCTTATATTAAACTTACAGATTAAACTTGCACCGACATTTTACCTCCAACATAATCAATTGTAACAGTTCTATCGCTGATCACTAACGCGTACACGTACAACTGTGCCACTGGAACTGCTCCAAGTGTCCAGATAATTTCAATATCAGCAGTTGAAATTACATCTCTTTCATTTTGTTTACTAACATCAAAATAAAATATCGGATAAAGTGTGCGAAATTCCTCTACTGATATCTGAGATCCGTCTCCAACGTCCTGATATTTTTGCATCGCGTCCATAAAATACATATAAGGTCTAGTAATATTTTTATTAGCGTCATCTGCAAAATTGCATTCTATCGCTCGTTCTGGATATTGCTTTGAATTTAGTCTAGCATATATTCGTCTAACATTAGCATTATCAAATATTGCGTTATTTTGTTGTTGGTCACCACTTCGCGCTTGCTCTTGAAATATAACAAATAATTGCCTCGGCAGTTGTTCAGTCGACGTTGTTGTAACTCGCCATGTGTAGTCGGTAGTATTTGGAACTGCTGTTTGATATATTTTATGTTGTTGAAAATGGACTTTGTTTGTGCGGTTTTTAAGAACTTCATCTAGTTCGAGCGATTTTGAAACTGTAGGTGTTATTCGTGGCATCCACAGCGCAAGTTTATGATAAACTGTACATTAGCTCCGCCATCTCGAAATAGGCAGTCGTTTTGTTCTGTTCGATCTAAAATAAGTGTATGTTTAACTCCACGAAATACTTTATTGTAATCGCGACAAAAGCCAAATACTGTACTTAACGGCAGCATCATTGTAATTTGACGTGATCCTGCTGCAAGTGCCTTTCTCTTAGCATAACCTTCATTGTAACGTACATTTCTTACTCTAATTGTCCCGTTAACTAAATCTACCATTGCAACAGCGTTCGCAGCCGCACCTGGTGGTGTTATACCAAGATTATATTACAAGCGGCAGTAAGCGAGACTCTTACAACGTCTACATTAGCGTCTGCAGCTGGTGCGGCTATACCTAGTGCGGCTGCATTAAAAATAAGAAAAGTTCTTACGATATAAGATCTGTGGCGGCATCAGCTCCGTGTAATAAAACACCTTTCGAGAAAAGTTCGGTTGATTCAGCTAAACCACGTCCAGTATCTTTAAACCACATCATATTAGTTGCAGTCGATCTGGAGTAATCGTCGGAAAACGAAATAGTATTTAAGATTGTACTTGCAACTTGTAGGTGACTTGAAATATCCTCAACAGTTTGATTGGCCATCTGATATCTGGCACTTTTAAATAAACACCAGCCATCATTTATAAGAGCTACTTCTGCGTTAGCTGCAATTGCAACAGGCGGATTAACTACTGTCATGATCTGGCCACAAACTTCCAACATTGCCTTGTGAGGTAATAAAAACACATCTTCATCTCTGGTATTAAATGTTCTGACACCAGCTTTATTTGGCTCATTAGAATTTTCGTCGAGATGCTCAATATATTCAAATTCTGTTCGGTGTTGTCGGTGTCATAAGTTTCTGTTAAATCGAGATAATTTTTGACAGACATTTTTTATTCATTAGATTATATAAAATTTTATTGCGGCGCTGTTACTTTAGATATTAACTTTTGTATAATCTGCTCGCCCTTTGGTGATAAAAGTTATTTTGTTGTTGTTGTCATAGCACGTTGAGTTTCTTTTGTTGGAGCGATTTCTGATATAACTTGTTTGATTGTCGGTGGTGATCCACTTTGTGGATTGCCTTTAATTTTATCAGTTATTTTTTGTCCCATCGCAGTTCCAGCAGCAGATGCGGCTCCAGTTGCAAAAGCTTTTGACGCGTCAAGTGCAATTGGAGCAACTTTATGCGCGATTTCCGGAATATTTTCAATAATTTTAGAAAATATATTTCCCAAAAATCCACCAATAATTTTTCTTCGGTAAAATTTTTTTTGTTTCATTATATCTGAGGTTGCATAAAACCGAAGTCGATTGCCAATCACGAAGTGATCGTGCGTAAGTGTAAATAGTAAGTAACAACCTCGTTATTCAGATCCAGCTGTTGTCCAGATTGATCTGTCAACTGCATATGTATACTCGTTGTTTGATTTTCAACATTTAGCGGATAATAAATAACTTGCCGCGGACTAATTTGCATGAGCGATCCTGGTGGAACATCTGGCGAAAAACTATATATCGTTTGTCCTTTACTGCCCTGGGCTGAGTAAGATCCAGATGCAATGGAGCAATTTATCAGTATTGTATTTACGTCGGTTATATTTACCGGAAAATCACCGTCATATGTTTCAGTTTGCCCTGCTTTAGATTTGTATATGTCACAAGTAAATCCAATCAGCGACGCTATGCTTTTTGCTGATGAAAAATCTACTTTAAAATTATTTTTTAATGTTATTCTGGTGCGTAAAGTATTATAATTTGGTGTTAGTTCAAAATTGTCAGCGGCTCCTGTATCTACATATGTTATTAATTCGCGTATTATTTTATTTAAATCAGTTACGTTGTAAGCTCCTTGCGGAATGTCCCAGTGGCTCTGTCGGAGGTAGTATAAAACTTAAATTCATCAATGACACCAGTTTTCACGTTAGCCATGGAATGCCAACACGTACATGAAATTAGTCCAATTTCGTACTGTTTTTCAGTATCAAGTTGTACCGGTGGAATATAATTTACTGAAAAATTTGCGCTATCTTTCGCGTTAGTTGTCGCGGCCGTACTAGAGTCTAGTAATAATGTTGTTGACATTGTTATTTATTATATTTTATAAAATTAATATTTACAAAATTGACATTTACAAAATTAACATTTTACAAAATTAAATCGCCATGTAAAGTTTCATATTCATCAGATGTTAATAAATTTTCCGATCTTAAATGATCAAGTATGTCAATAATTTCATTGTCAATTTCAGCGCCAACATTTCCAGCCTCCTTTGATGACATCAGCAGCATTAATCTGCCAATCATTTCGGCAGTTGATGTATATATTTTTACCCCAGTTCCTGATCTTTCAGCTGGTACACTGCCAGTTTCTTTACGTAATTTCATGCGATTTTTTTTCATTTATATCAAATTTCCTAAGAAAGCTCCACGACTTACCAAAGCCTGTTGGTCTGTTCTCAACTGCTGTTTGTTGAAAGACTAGCGATAACACCGGCCCTGATTTTTTTAGTTAGTTCAGTCATATCTTCGTCTCTCATAATCTTACTTAATTCAGCATTAGAATTATGACCATCTATCATTAATTTAGTTAAATCAGCAATAAGTTTATCATATCTTTCTTTCGACCAATCTTTTATATCATCAATATAATTTATATCATTTTCTGCTAAAAATTCATTATAATCACCAGCAGTTATTTTATCATATGCTTTTCTTCTATGAAATCGTCTTTTCTCTTCAACATCTAAAAGCTTTGCTGTCATCTCGCCAAATTCCTTTTGTTCTTTTTTAATATCCTCTAATTTTTCTGATAATCCTGCTACAAGATTTCTGGTCTCAAGTGAAGTTAGTTCTGCTAGTTTTCGTTCAAATTCAAGTGGATTATTCAACAGTCGTCTTATTTCAGCTTGTCTAGCAACAGGATCAGCAATATGTCTTGCAAGACCTCTAGCTAAATCTAATCTTTCTTCGTCAGATCTAGCAATTATTTTTGCAGCAGCAGCTTCTTGTTGTTCTTTAACAATTCCAACCAAACCTTTTGCCTGTAGTCGCTTAACTTCTTCTTCTGACAGCGGTTTAGTTTCAGGTTGTTTTCCAAGTAGTGCTTCAGTAACTGGTTTGAGAACTGTTGCTGCTGTTTCCTCTGCAGCCACTTGGCCACGTCGTGCTTGTTGAATCATCTGTCTAAGTTCATCTTTAGAATGAGCAAGTTTTTTCAGATTTTCTATATGTTTTCTGTACTTTGTTTGTCTTTCGATAATTATATATAAATTTTATATAAAACAAAAACTTACTGCAAGTAACTGTCAATACAACATCGAAACATTTTAGCTGGATTATGTGTTAATTTATCAAACAAGAAAAAGTTATATTTATCCGCTGTCGCTTTATGATATAATTCAATAAATTTATCTTTTGTTACGTCACCACATTGCTCGTTTGCAATATTTCTAACGTCAACATTGTCCAGTCCCGGAAATAATATAAAACAACCAGTATTTCGCCGAATAAATCTGCCAACATTATAAAAACCTTGGGCTAAATAAACAGAATTACATTTCTTATTACGTGAGAGTGAAAAATATGATTTTAATTTATTCATCTCTTTATTATTTAACGGAATATCATCAAAAACTACTATCTTATGCTCGGACGAATCAAGTTGATTAACTGGAACAAGTTCTTCTGGTTGTTTGATAATAAAAGAATCTTCACCAGCATCAAGATCATCATGAAGTTTGTTATTATATTCGTTAAGTAGCTCGTACTGATCTTGCTGTGGATTAATTGTATAAATATAAACTCGATCGTAATTAAAATTATTGCCCAGCAGTAAATTCATAAGCAAATTTGTTTTTCCCGACCCAGTTCGTCCAACAATAAGATAATGACAATCTGGAAGTTCATTGTTATGTTTATGTTTCACCAACCGCTCTGTATCAAAATTTAATATCGACGATTTTGCCATTGTTTGTTATACATTTTATGTTATATTAAATAAATAATGAGCCATTATACAAAATTTGGAACAACATTAGGAGATTCATCAGCTGTAAGTACAATAACAAACGGAACTGTTGATTTGTCCGGATATGTAAAAAAAAACTGGAGATAAAATGACAGGAAACCTGTCCATGTCAAATCAGCGAGTAATAGATTTAGAAACAGATTATCCGCCAATAAATGTTGTTGATACACAAGCTGTTAGTTATGCACAACTAAAATCCGTCGACGGTAATAAACTAGATAAATCTGACGGAACTTTAAGCGGCAACTTAGATATGTCAGGGAAAAAAAATTATAAATTTAGAGACTGGATATCCACCAGCGAACTTAAGTCAAACTCAAGCGGTGAGTTATTTACAGTTGAAGTATGTTGATAATAAGTTTGATAAAATCGGTGGGACAATTACAGGTAATATTAACATGAAAGATAAAAAAATTATTGGGTTAGAAACAGCGTATCCGCCAGCAAAATTTGATAAGACACAAGCTGTAAGTTATTTACAGTTGAAGTATGTTGATGATAATAAGCTTGATAAAATCGGTGGGACAGTTACAGGTGATATTAACATGAAAGATAAAAAAATTATTGGGTTAGAGACTCTATATCCACCATCAGATTTAACACAAGCTGTAAGTTATGCACAACTAAAATCAGTTGAAGATAGCAAACTTAACAAAGCCGGTGACACAATGACAGGTAACCTTGCAATGAGCAATAACTCAAAAATAACTGGACTACCAACAACCTCACCACAAGCTGATGCTGATGCTATTAGTTATGCTCAGTTAAAAGAAGAACTTACCCCATATTTTAAGAAATCTGGTGGACCAGTGACAGGCAACATAAACATGAGAGACAAAAAAGTAACTACGACATATGTTCCAGTTAACTATAATGATCTGACAAATAAAGCTTATGTTGATAGTCTGTCTAGAGGTATAAAACGAACTAAAAACAATGTTGGGTATATTCCAACACTTTATAAAGCAACTGACAACCGAGCCGGGTTTGAGGTAAGCGCATCAGCATATTATCCTGAAAATTATCCTTATTACGCTTTCTCTGATAGTCACGAGTGGACGACCATCGGAGAAGTTGAAAACTTTTGGATTAAAATTAAATGTCCCACTGCAGTTGCTATTTGGCAATTTCATTTGCGAAGTCGATTAAACTCTGGTGTTGGGAGAATTTATAATTGGCAATTGGAAGGATCAAACAATGATATCGATTGGACAACATTATATAGTGCAGTAAATACGTATATTTTAACAGCACAATATTTTACAATTCCAGTAGAAAATACCGCTTACAAGTACTTATATTTTTCAGTTGATGTTTTTGCTGTTGAACATCCATTTCCAGGACTAACAGCATTTCAGATATACACACTTGATGATCAGATGTGATCATTGTGAACAAATTTAATCTAATGCTATAAAATAATGACAACACAATGGTTTACAGACCTTGCGACAGAATTTTATGATAATATTTTTAACCCCACCAAAAAAGTTGGAGATGATTCACTAGCGGCACGTGCGATAAATACCAGAAAAAATTATTCAATTCCAATGATAAATTCTCCATTGTCAGAGGAAGAAAAAAAATTTTGTTCGTGTTATGTGTATGCGGGGACCACAACTAAAAGAAGCAATAGAAAATTTTGAAGTGATAAGTAGATACTGTTATCCTGATGATTGTCTAGAAGAACTTAAACAAGTTGAAATTATATTTTAAAAATATTGCTCGAGCTTGATCCTGGAAATTTGGATTTGATAATAAAATCGAACTTAATAAAACAACGAGCTTACGGTGAAAGAGAAGATCTAAAAAAAATTGTAGAAGATAGTCATGATGGTTTCAACAGATTTATGGAATCTAAAATAATAAGAATAAAAAGAAACAAAAAGTTATACAATAGTTTCTTAAAACGAGAAATTTTTAAGTATCTCGGTATGTACTACCACGACAAAGAAACCCTAATTAAAATCGTTACTATGACACCAGACACTGAGTTAATTATTAAAGCATACTCAAATACAATTTTGCCAATGATACGTAAAAGACCAGAATTTGATCCGATTATTATTGACAGATCTATAAAGATAATCAAAAATTTTGACGATGAAATTAGTGATCTTAATGATATTGAGCGAGAAAAGTTTTTTGATAAAGTGAGCCAAACAGATGTAGTAGCAAAGCCTGATTCTTATTTTGATATAGATGAAGAAGATGATATTTCATTTCCATCAATCCAGCGCTCTAAACAATTGTTATTACGAAATTATTACAATGAAGTCGAGAAAATACTTACAAAACCATATAAAAAAATTAATGTTAAAAGTAGCTTCTGCTATTGGTCTGATAACAATTGAACTAAAATCGCTCAAAAAATTAATGCTAGCAAATTTTGTGGCCGCATATGTAATTATCAGACAACATCTTGTTTTAAAAAATTACACGTTAGATCAAGTAAGCTTGGTATTAGGGTGTATTGATCAAACAGAAAGCGATTACAGTAATTTAGTGAATGAAACAGATTTGTATGAACGTAAAGTAGGAACTACTTTTGACTCATACGCTTGGTTAAAGAAAAATGAGGTACTAACAGATGAACGATATAAGGATACTTCGTCAGATGTTTATGACAAATACAGAATTTTTATAGCTGATCCTAGAAATGATATTTTCCGTGAGTTTCTTGATTCGATTGCTGGTGCTAGAACTTTTGTCTTTGTATTAAATATTGTATAATGAAAAAACATATCATCGATTTCAACCACATTTCAGAAGAAATTCCAAAACAAGATGTTGACGCACTAGTACAATATTATAAATTTTATCATAAAAACCTTTGGTGTGTAAAAGAAAGTTATAAATACTACCGTAGAATACTTCGAGTAATATCATATTTGCCATTGTTAATGACCAGCTCTGGTATAATCTTAAGTGGAGCATTATTAAATCCGTTTCTGTTAATAATATCTGATGTCAGTGTCTCTCTTTCAACACTTGTAAAAAAAAATTGAACCTAAACTTGAAACACAAAAAATTCTTGTAAAACAGCAAGTATCACTTACAAAAAATTACTTGATCAGATACGATCTTACTTGCGAGGTGTAAAATATGACATGGACGATTTAATACGCGAGTTTCGTATTATTGACAGTATGTTAACAGATATCCTACCAATGAGAGTCAGCAGGTATGAAAAAGATTATCATAAAATATGGTTACAACAGTAGATGTTTATTTTTGACTTTTAACTTTAGAAATATCATTATCAAATAAAATATCAACCATATTGTCAATAAATGTCATCAAATCATCTGACCAACCTCTTATTCGTTCGTCATTTTCAGTTGCGAATAACCATATTGACCCATATTTTGGTGATATATGATATCCAACTTTTTTAATACAATCGCTTATTATTTTAGGTTTTATGCCAGTATAGCATGAGGCTGATTTTACTGAATCAAATCTCTTACAAAATCTGTTTGTTAGATCAAATCCAACATGTCTTATTGGATTATAATGATACATATTATATAATATTTCATTGCTCAATATGAAGTTTCGATCAAAAAAGGTTTCTTCTTTCTCCGAGAGATTTGTGTGTGTGTGTGTGTGGGGGGGTGTTTCTGGTCCAGAATCCGCTTTGGGTTGAGGATCAGCCTATATGATCACTTTGGTCTCTTCCACCATGCTTAATGGGGATGACCTCTCATGACTTTGCATCCCACTAATTTCTCCTGTGAATGTTTTGAAACTTCATATCTTGCATTTTAATGGACTTATGTCTACCTTACTTTAGTTTTAAATTATATGTCTTCTGGGAGGAATTTTAGGCAATTTTTCTCAGTTAAATCTCTTTTTCTGTACTAATACATGTACATATAGATGATCACCTTCACCTTTTACTCATTAATTACATAACATGACAAGGCTGGTAATATATTTCAGTATTAAATTAAAGAGAGGTAAATGGTGATATTAAAAAAGATGACTCTAATTAGACAGCTTTATTTTAATATTTTTTCTGATTTTCTTAAATAAAGCTCAAATACTTAAATGTTGAGTGAAACGAACCGTTGTTCTTTAGGTGGAAATGAACTTGCAATATAATTTAATATTCACTAATGTAATCTTTGACAAGCAGAACTATGCACATTGCTTACTTATGTATTGAACTACTATTCCAAGGGCTGTCAAGAAAATCAAGAGTGGATATAGGACATACGGTACTAATTATATGGAAAAATGGGAACCAGCCTGGAAATGGGTGAACATAAAATAGAGTATACATTGGTTTGGCTGGCCAGGATTGGTTAATAATGTAAATTATGTTTTAGGAGAAAGAATCTTTTGAGAGCTTATCCTAGTTGTAAGTGAATATGAATAGAGACATTGTTTTATTGATGCAATTTCAGTCCTTTAATAGTCTTGAGTTTCGAACACTCATTACTAAAATTAGCACCTGACTCTTTGGTGAGGAATTGAAAGCACACGTTTCAGACACATGCAGGTCCAGAAAATGCCGCGGCTCGTATCCTTTCCTCTACACAGAAGCTGACGTCCAGGTTTCATCTATACTGATAAATATAGGTTTGATCATGAGCACTCAGAAATTTAAGTTTTCGAATTTTTAATATCATGGCGTTTGCATAGGTTTACTATGGGAACTGAATTAATACCGTGAGTCCTGTATGCGATGTATGCAAAAGGAAGAAGACAATGTCTAATTCTTCCATGGAACAGGATTCCTAAAGTTGAATCGAGTTAATGGTAAGTAAATACTTACTTTTGCTACCGCTGTTCTGTAATTAAAAAAGGGATGTATCGTAGAGTCACAAACATGGTATATGTACCTCTTTTCACCCGTTCTCACCTGAGCGCAACGTTGTCCCAGCAGGCAAAATTTGCGAAATTCGCACGTTTCGGAGCCCGTAACTTCCGTTTGGTGCAACGCAGAAGTGAATGATGGCTTAATGAATAGAAAAATATTTCTGGAGTACAACAAGCCATAGAGTATGGTCGTGTGCCTTTAAATACGGAAATAGCAGAAAGAAATCGAGGGTCATGGGTGGAACGAAGTGTTTGGAAGTTACATACCTTCTTTCTTATATAGTATGATAGACAGGAGCCTATGTCATAATGGGTCATGGGGGTAATCTGAGGTATTTTTGTCACTCTGTATGGTTTTTCTCCTTCAGATTATTGGTTTTTTTTTTCTCAACATCAAGCTCGCGTCGAGCACCTGTGCTTCGAGACTGATGACGTTTAACTCTTGGAAGATGGAAAGACGTACTGGATTAAACTGGTAAGAAACAAAAAGAGTCTTTGTAGATTTATTTATTATATTCGTCGAAAACCAGCTGTTCGTTCTTTCATTCGTTATCATTCGTGACAACTTTTTATCCGTTCCCACAATGAGCTTACCTTGATCATGTATTAACCCTGGTAGTGCGGGAGATGTATATTTATGGATGACGTCACCTGGCTTTGTATGCGGGAAGCAAATATTTGTTTACCTAATTTGAAAATTAATTTTCTGCAGGAATATACCGCCAGGTCGAAAATTCAGCTATTGAACGAAGGTCTTGATTATTAGATTCCCAAACCATATTTCACATTGCTGTCAAACAGGGGTTTTGAAGAAGTGGACTCTCTTTCTCTCTCTCGTCCATTTCCTTTTCAACATATTGTTGAGAGAGAGAGAGAGAGAGAGAGAGAGAGAGAGAGAGAGAGAGAGAGAGAGAGAGAGAGAAGCAGAACAAAATGAACTTTATAGTACACGAAGAGTATTGTGCTTTTCTTTGTTTTGTTTTTTAAACAAAAAGAAAATTAAAAGAAGTCAATTAGACAAGGAAAGGAAGATGGAATACCTCGGTGTCAATACCTGACACCCTCGAAAAATTAATTGTTGGTCCCTTCTAAGCTTGTACGGTTCTCACTTTTGATGATACGATGTACCCCCAATATAAGAAAAGGCTGTGTACATGACAGACTCGTTAAGAAACAAACTTGGTTACTTGTTTTAGCTTGATTTAGTGGAACTTGAAGTAATCGGGTGGCCATGTCAAAGCATGTGTATATCAACACGTAATAGTGTCAGAGCACTTTCACACCAACATGTATATTCCTGCAGAAAATTCTCAAATTTGGAAAACTCTTCATATTGCTATTTATTCCCCTACACTTCCACACAACGCCCTGATGACTTTTATTCTAATTAGGACTATCTCATACGGCAATCAGCGGCAACTGGCTATGAGACAGCTGCGAGACTGCAGCTATAATTAACAGCCATCAGATTGTTTTCATCAACGTACAGTATTGACAATAGCTTTCCTGGGAAAATAAAACTGTTGTATTTGTAATATTTATGTGCCATAAATATATGTATGTGCACACAGAGCACGGGGACGTTTGACCATAAATATATGGCTCCCGCACTACCACAGTTATGATTTGTTGCACTTCACACAAGTCTACTACTCCCCGTGCCACTATCGTAATATATGCTCCAGTAGAAAACGATGTTTTAGAGTAATATCAGTAGTAAACTCAAGTTTACTGGGAAAATGAGACAAAGAACTCACTTAAGCATTCATAAAGATTTTCTTATATTTATCATAATTTTGATTTGGGGAGAGCTATTGTCTCGTAAGTAAGAAATAATAAAATTTGGGGAAAATAATGAGAGTATTATAATAAAACTGATTACTTGTTAGTAAAATAACAATAGCTTATCAGATTTAGCTTATGACCCATTTTTAAAAACTAATAGACAATAACAAAGAACCATCTTAAAAAATTGGTTACAACAGCTCCTCATGGAACTTTAGAATTCATTACAGTATTCTAAACAGTGTTAACTGATGTAGGTGTTCACTGTCTGTCACATGCCATCACATATTTAATAGCGGACTGTTTTAGGCAGAGGTTGGTTTGCCTCATCGAAATAGTTACTAAGGACTTTGATGAGAACTTTACTGATTCAAAACAGTTTAGTGAAATGGATTTTTTTTTATGGCAAGTATCTTTTTGCCATCAAGATTCATTCTCTAGAGAACTGGGAGTCTGTAACTTTGCGTCAAAACTGTGCATCATCAAAATGGACTAGGATGATACTGTTATAGTATCTGCTCTTTTTCATACCATGATTTCTCATATATAAAGCACATTAATTTAGCTGCAATATCAAAACTTATACAGGGTAGTGTTAGGAACGATTTAGATTACAAAATTTGAGAAGACGCATATAATAAAATGCACCTGAGATTTTGGAATTAATGGTTAAATGACTGTAGTTTGGAAATCTATTGAGAACTCAGCCTCTGTGTGTACGGAGGGCATACCTTGTCATAACAATAATATGTGTACGGAGGGCATACCTTGTCATAACAATAATATGTGTACGGAGGGCATACCTTGTCATAACAATAATATGTGTACGGAGGGCATACCTTGTCATAACAATAATATGTGTACGGAGGGCATACCTTGTCATAACAATAACATGTGTACGGAGGGCATACCTTGTCATAACAATAATATGTGTACGGAGGGCATACCTTGTCATAACAATAATATGATTGTTGCTACCTTGAGATTCTAGTGCATAGTTTTTATTACATATGCAGTATTTCATGTATTATTAAGACTAGCTTTATTTGAATCTTAAATTACGTTCACGATTTAAGTAGTTGACCCATTGAGGGACACATTATGTGATCAGTAAAGAATTGAATTTTAGAGGCACGGGCTGCATTACTGTTTTAGAAATTTGAAATTAATGCTTGAATGATTGACTAGTATAGCATTAAGGTTGCTGACTAAACAACATAATACCGGTATCCCAGTCCCACTGTGTAAGACGCCGCCCCTGATATGCATAGTAGGATTAGGGGTGGTAAATGTCTTACTTCCTGAACAGACAGTGCCGGTGGCTTAGTGGTTAGAGTGTCCGCCTCAGATGCTGGAGGTTGTGGGTTCGAACCATGGCCAAGTCATACCAAAGACTTTTACAAAAATGGTACTAACAGCTGCCTAGCGAAGGCGTTCAGCATTAAGAGGTTAGTGCTAGGACTGGTTGGCCTGGTGTCAGGATAATGTGACTGCAGGGACAGACTTAGGCCAATTGGACTGATTTGGCGGAACCAGGCCCCGTGCGTTATATTATAGCGCTTTCCGCATTAATGGCCTTCAAACAATAGGATGCTCTTGCCAAACATGGCACACACAGTGCATAAAGACACTATCAGGAGATGACGCTACAAAAAATAAATAGTCAATAACATTATAGTATAAAAATTTTCCTACTCCCCAACTTACCAAATCTTCCGAGTACATAGTGTACATAATTCAAAACGGCGAGCAGACAGTTTGCTATTTTCTAATAATAAATATTACGAATACCCGAACCACCAGACGCAGCGGTATTTATAGTAATAAGGCCTGCGCCAATGCAGCTCTGACAACTGTTAAGAGCCAGTCGCTACCGAAGATGCATCACAAGCGACCAATCAGAATGCGACTAACATAGCTCCTCGGAAACGATCAGAGATGCAGAGGAGAGCGCCAACATAAAGAATGAAGTGAATAATAAAGAATTACTATAAAATACTCGTGTACATAACTTTAAGTGGACTCGTAAGTTACATTTTAAACATCGCAGGTATATTTTAATTACTAAAAATGAATATCAAAGTGGAAACATGTCTTAAGTCAGTGATGGAAGTGGAAACGTAACTGCGCTTGACACCTGGCTTCATTACCTTGTTTATTGCGGTAAAAGTCAGGAATAACACATTCAATATTTATATTTGTAGGAGTAACATTTATTATTAGAAAATAGCAAACTGTCTGCTCGCCGTTACTATATCTAAAGAAATAGTAATTTTAAAGCGATGGAAGAATATTTTAAGTTCAATATCATATAAAACTTGTTTAAAAGTTTATTTCCAAATGCCCTGCTCAGAGCGGGACCCTCCAAAATTATCCAAATTGGGCCCTGCATTTGCTAAGGCAGGTGCTGTGTGACTGGGTCGGACGTGATGCTATGTGTCTATGGCATGTTGCCCCAGTGTTAGACATCAATATAAACTTTCACACTACAGACATCCTAGCGACATGATTGAAAAATTGTTAGAGCTACATTAAAAATCCAAATCACACACACACACACACACACACACACACACACACACACACACACATTTTCTGAACAATTTCTGCTGCATTCATGTTCCATTGTCAATCTATATCAGAAGTGGTGGGTGGGATTTGGGGGGCTTATTTTTCACTATTCTTGTTTAGTTGGTAGCCCATAAAATTGACACTTGCACAACTCAGCGTCTAATTGCTTTGGTCATACTGTAGTTAATCTGATGCCTTTTCCCTTGCGGAAGTGTATCCAGACAGAATCAAGTTGTTTCATTTATAAAACTTATTTGACTATCAAATGTTACTAGACATTTATTCTGTTAAAAGAAAATGTACCCTTATTTCAAACATATTGGGCATATCTCTGCTACCATAACTCTTCAATCCACTGAAATGATGGTCAACACATGTTGAAAAACAAGACCACTTGATTTTATCTGTATATACATTTGTAATGAGAAAGGCATCAGAGTAAATATTGTATGACTAACACAATTAGAAGAAAATCTGAGCAGTTTTGTATGAGAGATATTCTTGAAAACTTGGCCTCGTTGTTGACTGCCGATAGGTGATGCTATAGATCAGTGATTGCTGAGGCCATACATATATCAGTATATATCAGGGGTGATGTCTTACATGGTATGACTGACTGGTACCCTGGTAGCAGCTTCCTACAATGCTTCTAACTTTTGTTACATAGTAAAATGATATCAACATTGGGCTTGATAAATGGTCCTTCAAATAATGAAATTATGTAACTCACGAAGTTTTGGTATATATGACATTCAGCTTGTTAAAATTTCAGATAATTGGTTTAAATATAATCACTTTACCTCATTTTGAATATTAATAATTCATTTTTTCTTCCCGTTGCAATCCAATATTTGTCATTATCATTAATAAATAGCTGGAAGGATGATGCTATCATTGTGCTAGCCAAAGTCTGTCTGATTATTCTGCACTGTTATTTGTCCATTCGTTTGTCTTTTTGCTAATATTTAGCCCAGATATGTATCATAGCTAGACAGAGTGTCATGTACAGCAAACATTTTTTGTCTGATGTGTTTTATGTATCTGATATGTAGCTTTCTCAGCTTCAGGAAATATGATGATGAAACTATGTGCAAATATACATTATAGCTTGACAATGTCATATACTTGATAGTAGGGGTGAAACGATTCATCGATATATTGATGCATCAATACTTTTGCTGTAACGATACACATTTCAATATAAGAGCTGGAGAATCGATTCAAAACGATACTTACTGTATATAACTTATTTTAGTAATTAGCAGTGATGAATGATTATTAGTTTGCCTTTTCTTCATTCAATATAGAATTCATCTGAAACAGCATTTACAGATCTAGGCAGTCAATTTTATTAGTAAAAACGAAAAAGACTGTTGAGAATACTCGCTCGCCGTCTTCAAATTAACACAGATTGACATGGTTTGTAATCTGCCGCCCCCCCCCCCTCCGTTTGTAATCAACCCACCCCCGTTCCATGCTAATTATCTTAACCTAGCAGCATGTTCAGCATATAGGATACATTCCAAACGTGTTCCACAAGTATAATTAAGTACTTTACTCATCATTTAATGACCACATTTAAGCAGAGTTTGTAGCGTTTTGTCATACGGGTAAATAAGTTACATTGAAATCTCATTGGTGGTTATTGCTAGTTCCGGCCCAGGTTAAACAAAAACTACCAATCATGAATTAGTGCAGCTTATTCTTTGCATGACAAACAGGAAGTACTGGCAAATTAACAGAATCTTCGCACAAAAGTCATTGATATGTAAAGTACTCAAACAGAGATGCGGTCAGGGCGTGTGATTGCGTGAATCATGCCAAATTTGAACGCACTGGCACACTTGGAGAACAGTGATGCACGAGAACTCCTGAAAATGAGTGGTGCATATATGAAAATGTGCTCTGCAAAGTGCTGGGGGTTGGTGTTGGTGGTGTGTTCATTGACGGATTGTACCTTCTTACAAGGAGTCCGCTTTATTGGGTTATCGTTATCTAGAGGGTGATCGCTTTCGGTGTTATTGCCCGGATCGGGTAAATATTAATATAAAGTGTGAAACTTATAGGTGGAATAGATAGAGATCTGAGCAGATATATAAACAGAATGACACGAGCCCACGTACATGTGGAATAGATAGAGATCTGAGCAGATATATAAACAGAATGACACGAGCCCACGTACATGAAAAATAACAATTTAATCAATTACATAAACAACCGTGATAATAAATTACATTAGGAAGATACAGTTCTTTTCGAAATAAATCATTCACCGAATTTCAAACACAAATATACTTATATAAATAGCCGATCTGTTTTTAATGATAGAATTGGTTCATCATAGAATCGAATGAACAATCGACGTCATTGCCTTGTACAACTTCATAACCTGCTTATTTCCGGTTCATTCCAACTTCACTGTGGCTGTTCTTCTTGGTCCTTTTCGCTTTTCTTTTCTCTTCTCCAAACTCTCTATTGTCTCGCCTTTTTCGACCCCCGAACTTTGTGTGGGTAGGTGGATACGTAACTACGTAGATACATAGATACTTGGATAAGTAGGTACGTGGATACGTCAGTGGAGCTATTTCCCCTTGTGCTTTCAAGCTTTGCTCGCTTCTACCGCCAGAATTGTGTCCGTCGACTTTCCAGACATCCGGTCCCTTGGATAATTGTTTTACGAGAGAATTCCTTCTAAATTCAAACTCGGAGCCTCCTACATTTGTTTTCTCTTGCAGAAAAACGTAGACTGACTAAATTTTGCGATAGGACATATTAAAACGAAGAAATTTCGTGTGGGAACCACGCCCCTTATTTAGCGTAACCAATCCGGATTAATATGTCTCCCGCCTTTATAACTAGGCGCCAAAATTGCGGTCCGCCTGAATTCTAGATTTCCAAATAACTGATTCTGCAAAATTTCAAATCTGACATTTTCGATACAAAGATCGAAGTTAACCCCATCCTTCCAGTCTTTCTGACTGTTAAATAAACGAAGGCATAATTAAGAATCGCTTACTCCCGCGACACAAGCATTAAAAATCCTTGCAGTATAGCGATTTAAACACGTACTTGTCCACCTAAATCTAATTAATCGTTCACCTGCCCAAATTAATGTGCTCTTTATAGATCGACAGAAATTTGCACCCTTAGACAAAGTATAAATTTTTTATTTACTGTTCTTGATGGGACATCTGTTTTTCAGATAGGCAACTGTTTACATATCTAGGTACTTCAAGCAAGACATGAATGGTTGTTAAACCAAATCTGATTGGCACATGGTGCCCTTGAATAAGCAATTTGGCGTAGTTTGAACCTTCCATGAAGAAAGTGTTAAAAATACGGGCTACCTAGAAAACCAAAAATATCTGATTCCTGGCGTGATTCATTATGTTTTCGTTGGCAAATACTGGCTCCTAATAGTGATGATAATTTTTAAAGTTATGAAGTATATCGGATTATTGGAAATTGTTAATAGAGATACTAGTGATTGTTTTTGAGCGCGAAAATGGTGTTAAATACAAATCAGATGTATTTGTTGGATGGGCGAAAATAGACTACATAACTGTCAATCTCCCTTTCAGCGTAACCGGTATTTCGAAATTAAATGTAGAAAGGGCAGAATACTGAGCCTAAAACAGACAATTTAAAAGTAGAATGCAATTTTCATTTTTTTATAAATCAATTTAGCCCTGTGGATCATACGCTACAAAACCATATATACATATCAGGGTTAAGATAACCTGACTAAATAAAGCTGACAAAAATGAAATTAAGAAATACAACTGTATAGATATTTATTTGAATACCTCTGTCTGCACAACCAGTAGTTGTTGCTGTTATAAGGTTTAACGCCATATTTTAGCACAGGATAGGTTATACATGGTGGCCAGTATAAATGGTGGAGGAAGAACCCGGGAAAACCCTGGAAAGAACCATCGACCCACGGGAAGCTCCTGGCAAGCTTTCTCACGTACCCACACTGGCCGAGACTCAGACTTGAACCTACGCAGACAGAGATAAGATGGCGGTGATCCATAGTATTTTTGAAAGCAATTTGGTTTCTTGTCATTGATGAGAATTGCATATTAATATGTAATAACTATATCTCTATCTCCATACGGGAAATACAACCAGTATGTCAACATACATAAAAGGGCACCACTTACCTTCCTAAGATGGAAATACCATCAAGTTCATATATGATATGTATCATATCGCAGGCTGTGTATCATGAATCGTATCGATATGCGGGACAGGTGTATCGTTTCCCCTTACTGGATAGGTCCCAATTTTAAAGGTCAGATCATAGCAAGATATAATACACATACCAGTTTTAGTTACCTTGTTATAGCATGTTTGATTAATGAAAAAAATTGGCAAGTATCCAGTTCTTAATTTTATTTAATATAAAATATATTAAAAGATTTATTCTTACGGATGTTATTGAATACCTTCCGGATGATGGTTCAGAGGAGGGGGAGGAACGAGGACGGGTGGTGTTATGAATATTTGCTCTTAAGGTAAGTAACACAAAAGAATGAAAAGCAATAAGCTTTGTAAAATCCAACAAATAATTTATTTCCCTAGAATACAAAGTGAAAATGTAAATAAAAGGAACTTACAGTATTACGAATTAAATCCCAAATAATCCTAAAATTACAGACACAAGTCTTAATAATTTAAACTCTAGAATAAATTAAATCCAAAGCTGAGAGTGTTGATGTGTCTGTGGTAGCTCATAGTGTTGACTTTCCAACAGTCTTTGGTTGAATCACAGTAATATAATTCAAGGTCTGAATTCACTATAAATTCCACTGAATGTCGCTATCCAAGAATTATATCAGAGTACTTTTGTATTTCCAGAGAAAATAATCACTTGAATTCAATAATTTCAAGAAAAAGATTGCAGTCCAAAATAAAATATTGAACACAACTTACAATTTAATTTGAAAGTGCTTGAACTTAAAGCACGACTAAAAAATCCTCTCAGTTACAAGATTATATAGTTCTCTACTTGACCTCAGGTCAAAATTAGCATTTTCAAAAAAAGCTATTACCTAATGGAAAATAACCTTCTAATATGATGATGATGTTTACAAAATAAAAATGTTAGTGCAGTTTCTGCTTTCTAATAATAACTATGTGAATTACACTAAGGAAATTCAAAAACCTAGTTCCAGACCCAATTTAACATTTACTTCTTCTGTTAATAATGATCCTGATATTAAGCCCATACACACTGAAAATATTTTGGCCTTGTAATAGTTGTTTACAAAATAAAATTAAAAAAGTAAATTAAGGTCAAGCAGAAGATGAACTCAATTTTGGCCAAGGTCAAGTCCAAACCTTCAATATTACATAACAATAGTATGTGATGAAATAAAATTTTTAAAAATAAAATCTGACAAGCAATGCAAATTAACTTTACATAACAGCAGAATTTTATGAATGTAATTTATTACACTTGATGTCCCAGGTATTTAGCACTTGAAATAAATTAATGTGCAATTCTTAAAAAAATGTGATCACGAAAAACCACTAAAGCTGTGAATTCCTTTCTTGATGGTTACCACAAACAACTAAGTTCAAGATCCCATGATGATTTGTATTGGAAAACAGTAGGAGATCACACATTAAGGATATCCACTTACTAATATCTACAAAATTACATAATTATAACATATTATCTAAGTGTATCATACTGGATTGCTTGAACCTTCTGCTGTGTCAAAATAATTATATTTTAGAGCATTAGAACACCAACAGAAATATATTTTTACAAATCCACAAGTTTTTCATATGAAAATAAAAGAAATCACTGTTAATGTTAACGTGTATACTTTAAGACTGTTTATTTTATTTTTACAAAAAAGTGATAACTTTATCCCACAACATTAAACTGAGTTAATTTTATGGCAAGACTTTTTGTTCCAGAATATCTAAATCAAGCTTATTTAATGACACAGTATTCCTTTTGCGATTTGATGGGCTCCAAGAGATGTTAATAATTAAACTTGTTTACTTTCTTGTGCTGGCTACAATTCATATACTATATGGCTGTAATGCTGAGGGTAAACATTTTACATAATGTTTACTATGCTTATAGATGATATTCACTGGTAGCTGTTGCTGTTAAAGCAAATTAGTATGTTACAATAATATATTTGTCAGTTTTAACTCAAGATCCTAATTTTGATGTTTCCTATTGTCAATATTGGTTTCCTTACATTGCTTACATTGTAAACAGATGAACAATTCCAGTTTAAAATGGGTCAATGTTCGATGAATGTAACATCTGAACGTAAAATTGAATATTGTTTATAGGTAAAAACTGCAAATCAAGTGTGAAAGCAATAAAGGAGAACATGGCAAGAATACCATGGTCTAAGGAGAAGAAGGCAGCCGTAGAAAGACAACTGGGACAATTTATAAGAACTGCTTCACTGCCAGGAAAAGCAGCATGTGAAGAGGCAAGAGGAAGGAACCTATTCTGGCAAGGCATCCATGGAGCTTGATTAAATTCTTTATAAAAGATTCAAAATATATAAGTTGATACTATTGGATCAGAAAGTGTGGACTTCATTTTATACTCCAAATCGACATGTACATGGATTATGTCATTCAGATCGTTTTATCGTTCCTTGTGTAATTTTTTGTTATGTAAAAACAATTTTAAAAAATGTATGAAAAATAATGTGTACAATAAGTATCATTTTGGAAAGAGATCATGTAAAAGAAATTTAGGACCCGACATTGAGAAGGATTTGAAAATATCTACATGATTTTCAGTATTAAATTCATGTGCATCAGATGTAACTGCACTAAAGCAGCATGTACTAGTAATATATGTTGTCTAAATTTGATTACATATTTGTGCTTTAGAAAATGAATAACCGTGACAAAGACAGGTATTCTATCGCATTTTTCTACTTGCATCTTGTGATCAAATAAAACATGCCCTGACATGAAAGAGAGGTTTCAGGACAATTGTAATCAGTGTTGTTAAGTTTGTTGACAATAGTGATCATACTCCTGTACAATGGCAATGTTACATCCCATTATCAATTGATACCACTGTGTCAACAATTCCTTCAGGTTTTAACTATGATATCCATTGTTTCAAGAACACAACCGCTCTGCAGTGTTATTTGCATTCTAGTTAAATACACTAATGCTTGAGTCAGGTCATTCCAGTTAAAACCTGTTCGAGATAAATTTTCGGCAGACCAGATCAAGTCGGGAAATGAGGCTACCCATAGGGTATTATGAATACAGTCCCATGTAATGCCGGGTGCTTACTCAAGCAAGTTCTTCAACCAGTGGTACATTTTGTACTTGACGACAGACGTGTCATTCAGAGTAACAACTAGCAAGAAAACCACATGCTGCCTAACTACAGGAAGTGTACATGCACTTACTCTTATTTGATGGGAATGGACAGGTCATTGTGCATACAAAGAAAATTGCACAGTATGATTTAATGGTCATTTTCAGGATTTGACCTAAATAGGATTATGGTATGTAGTTTAATAGTTTACATTTACTGTTTAGTTTATTACTGTTTTCTCTTTCACAAAAGATTCAGACAAACAGAGCAGTAACGTACAAACATAGCATGATATGCAATGGAATGCACATGCCTCTCTCGTCAAAAAAGAACTCTGGGAAAGGCATTTTATCTTCAGTGATGCAATTTCCCTATTGCCGGTAAACTGAATTACATACAGTGATACCATTAATATTCCTGAAAATGGAAGTTGCTATGGTGCATTTCACACAACAGTGCAAATTTTATCCTATCTGTAACTCGGTAAAAAAAGTTTCAGGTCATCTGTAGCTAAAAGTAGCTAATTTGTTTTAAATATTTTGTGTGAAACTGTACAAAACGTTTCAAATTCGACTTATAATTCATGATGACTTATAGGCCGACAAATAGTGTAGATTTTCCAGTTTGATAACAATGTGTTCTTAGATATCAGTTTGATAATTTGATTAATTTGCTTGCAGGCCAAGAAAGTTTAAATTGGTGTTCAGATTTACGTTTTGTTTTTTGTACCTCTTCATATTTTTCTTAAGCGAATAATTTTTCTGGCAGGGAAGTAGTTCTTATATTTTTGTCATTCATTAGAAAAGCTTTGAAAGTATTACCATGTTTCAAAATGTAAATTTGAATATTTCCATCAGAAAATAGTGTTGTCGTTGAAGTCATGATTACTTCAGTATAATTATTCATAGCATGCTGTTTAAATTTTTTTCTCCCTGTACATATTTTTCATATTAGTTTTAAAGAGATTTGAATTTTAATTTCTTTACCCATAGTAGATTGAGACATATATACTTTGGTAAGAAATGTACAGCAGTTTTGAAATGGGGCATTGCATACCTTAAATGCAAGTCTAGTACAAATGTCATTGCTTCAACCTAAGTTTGTCTGAAAATTCTAAAGGCAAAACTTATTAAACATCTTTCAATCTTTATGCAACGGTTGTGTTTGTTATATGTTTAAAATGTCAATCAATGAGCTTATGTCACATCTATATTATTGACTTGTATTTTAGCACCTGTTTTTAGTGTGCTCAGAGGCTTGCTGCCCACTTCTCATTTTTATGTCTTTTGCATTGTTTGGACTTAAGGGCCAAAAGTTTAATTGGAATTATAGAACAGATAACTTAAATTTTGCTTGCTTCTTTCTCTGAATAATTAAAGATGAAATTATTTGAATTACTCAAATACATTTACACTTTACAAATGAAATTGTCTGGGTTTTTGATGTTCGTTCCAAAAACAAATTGACAGTTTGACATCGCATCAAGTTTGGAAGGAACTACCTTGTCTGACTGTACAAGAGATTGTTCATGCAGACAATAAAGATAACTAAGATGATGTCTTCATGTAACAATGCAGTAGTATTGCATATGTCTTCATGTGATGTCATTTTGTCAAGACTCCTCCCCCTTAGATGGAAGTTTATGTCCTTCCGTTCATCTAACATCCTAGATTACCCTCAATGGTAAAGTTTTTTAATTTATTTCACTTTAATGCCATTGTATCGAACATTTTAAATATAGTTCATGAGTAGGCTGAACATGCAGGCTGTGGCCAGCTTCTTGTATTTATTAAATAATGACATTCAACTTTACTGAAATGACTTTCCTTTTGTTGCATTTTTTGTTGTAAACATTTTTGTGGAGATGATTATACAACCATTCACTATATGCAGTGAAATATGTGTCATATTTATGCATGCTTATCTGGATGACGTAATTAAATTATACTGCATTTTAAATATTTAATGTTTTCTTTTTCTTCTCATCTTCCTACTGTTATTTACTTTTAATTCTTTGGTTTCAAACATTATTGTGTAGGTGACCATAGCAGCTGAGTAGGTGGATCACTGTTTCATAAACCAATGGTCATTAGTTCGCTACACTGGAGAGGAAAAATGAAGCGGTACTCTACGTCCTGAATAAGAACACTTTAACTAGATTTTATTCTCAGTTACGGGCAATGTACCTGATAAAAAAAGATTCCGAGAAGCTCTTTGTCCCTTAATATTTTAATAGGGATAGGCTTGGCAGAATTGCCCATGGGCGTAGAACATTTCGACATGAATGGCTTATAATTCTCAATAATAAAATTGGACTAGTTTGTTTGACCCAACAAATTTATTGCTTTCAATACAGGACTGTGACCTTGACCTCATAAAAATAAGAGCATTTGGAAAGTCAGTCTTTATTATGTTGCTTATTTTTCATTCTGTAGCAATCAGAAATAACATGCCCTTTCTTCTTGCAATAAGTGCACATAGGTCGAGATAAAGATTCCTTATCGGTCTTGTCATAAGTATGATGCCTAAAACATGTGCCACTTTGAGACTTAAAAGTACTGATACAAGACTGAGGTGATATTTACCAGAAAACTGCTGAGAGGAAGACTTACAGACAAAACAATTTTTTGAGTCAAGGAATAATTATCAGCTGCATGCGCATCATTTCTAACGTTCAACCTATTACTCGTCAATGTAGGTTATGACGTCACTATGGACGCAATTCTTGAACCTTTCAACTAAAATCACCTGTCTGAGGTTATCTTAATCTTGATCAACCTTTTCAGCCAAGCATCACCAATCCAGTATTTGATCTTTTTCTCTTCCAAATTCGACATGGGTCTGTTGTAATGACCATGAAGTGTAGACTTTATTAGCATTGCCAATAAGTACACTTTGTACAAATAAATTCCAATGTTCTCTTGGCCATATTGATCTACTTCTTCTTCTCTAAAACTTTTGGTACTATTATTTATGATAGCATTAAAACGCGTGCTTATATGTAAAGATAGGGATTGCTTTCCACTTTTCAGTTCTAATTTTTAAATCTAAACTGCATTTCCCTTCTTTCCTTTTCTCTCTGTATTTCCGTCTCTTCTTTGTTATTTCAATTTACCTATATTCTCTTTCTGTCTCTCTCCCCTTCCTCTTTCTGCAACTCTCTCTTTCTGCAATTGCATTTGTCTTTCTCTTCTTCAAATGAATTCCAGTAGTGATTTGAACACATTCCAATATTGAACTTGATGATATGTCAATAGCCTCGAATATACTAATGTGCCAATTCTTGGTGTATCATGGTGATATGATCCAAAATGTCTGAATGAATTCAGTATATTTCTAAACTAATGATTTAGTCCAAGAAGTGATAATAAGCACCTTGAAATTCCAATGAATAATTTCAAGAAATGAATCCTCTGAAATATTATCTGAAACACACCCTAAATTGATTCCTCAAAGACTGACATCAACATTAGCAATAAAGAAGTTATATTCACTTCTCCCATTGTAAAAAAATACACTAATTAAACTTGACATAATAACAGAACCAGGTTGATGGTTATTTTCAGAATTTTTTAAGTTGTAAACAAGGTCAAGTCTCTTACTAAAACTTCAGTAAGGAACATGTAATGCAGCAGGTACACTAGAAATTCCCAAGAGGAACACCAGTGTCCTAAATTCAAACTCGAGTAAACATGTTTACCTCCAGTAATAGTAATCTTAATATATAATCTAAAATCATAACGAAATATTAGCTATTTATTGTTTACATACCAGTAAGAGTTTTGTCAGGTAGGCCCTAAACTCAACTACTGATCAAGGTCAATCTCACACTTTTGATGTACGTAACAAATAATCATAAATAAAAGCCAACACAATACAAATTAAATATACATCACAAGAGTTGTTGCATATTTTTAAAGTTGTTTTTATATTTAAGCGGTATCTTGAACAGTGGTTCCCAGACTTTTTCGGGCCACCGCCCTCTTGATTATCCTCAGCGCCACCTACCTTACCCCGTAAATAGTATTATTCAGCATTAGCATCCCCCCTCCTTAATACACCCCAAGGGGGGAGGGTCCCCCACTTTAGGAACAACTGACCTAGAATCGTGGCTACTTCCCATATTCATAATGTGAGAAAAAAAAATCCTTGCATTGTATCACCTGTATAATATGTACAAGGATAGACCGCAACCAGCTTTGCTTTTATTGCGAAATACCACTGTAACAATGCATTACTTGAAAACACACAGGGAAACTGAAGCTTACAGCTATATGAGGTCCCCCCCCATGCTACATTTGGTCTAAAAATGTATTCAAAAACTGATATAGGGCATGATTTTAATCAAGGAGAACTGAGAAAGTGAATGGAAATTTACAACTGTACAGAATTTCCCTCCTCTCCTTAGTCCAAAAATGTACTTGAAAGAAGATAGTGAGTGGTGTATAATTTAGAGCAATGAGGAGGGAAATCTTAGCATTTGTCATGTTCTCATCAGGCAATACCTTCTCAGGTAATGTTCTTCTCAGGTAATGCTTTGTTTCCACAGTTGTATTTTGCAATAAAATCCAATGATATTGTTCAGATATTCACATTCACATTCAATTTAAGGGAAATATGCTCATTGGATTTGTCTTAGAAATATGTGAGTAGATAGTCGCACCAATATGAGGGTCTCACCAACAGACGTCTTGTAATGTCTTAGTCCTAAATTAAAATGGTGGAGATCTGATGTTTAGTATGGCCGCCATGGTAGGCATCTTGAAAATCGTTTTGCTATACCATAATAGAAAGTCATATTGCCAAATGGTCTTCACGGAAAAACTTCTGGTGATGGCAAGTTTGTCATAAACAAAAATGTTGCTGATCTAATGTCAAATATGGACACAACAGTGTTGCTTTGGTCCTATTAGTTTGATATTCCTAAAGGGAGAAAGAGCCATGAACTTGTTACGGTACGTGATTGGAAACTGTTGCAATGCATTATATTACATGTAAACAATTGAATATTCATGATGACAGATGATCAAAAAGTAAGAATATAAAATACCTTTAAATCTGATTTTGTTCTCCATTTCCCCGATCTCGTACAATTGTCAAAGTTGTAAATCTTGTCATCAGTTACTAGTACAAGTCCTCAATTCGATACAGAAAAGTAGACCCTCGTATTGTTGTTATTAGGGCGTTCATGATCTACTTGCTTGATGCCAGGAAGAAGTTTATCTTATTCTCGGGCATTATCCCGTGGGCAAGGTGAAAAACTTAAGAGATGTCGTGTATAGTTCGTAATGCTTTATGTTGTGCAATTGTTATACTTTGCAATCTCACAAAAGTACATATATCATCACCTTAATGTATGATTACATATATCGCAATCTATGACTGAAAAATTGTTAAAGCTGAAAATCCAAATCACACACACACACACACACACACACACAGACACACAGACACACAAACACATATATCGTAATCTTCTTTT